>CAUYPK010021437.1:0-24162 GCA_963574355.1 Loris lydekkerianus | reverse complement strand
GTCTACAGCATTTTTTTTTTTTTTTTTTTTTTTTTTTAGCTGTTTGTTCCTTTTACTTGTTGGTTTTGTTGTTTTTTTTTTTTTTTTTTTTTTTAATTCAATTTCCCAATGCCTTAAAATACCAAATAAAAATGGTGCTATAGGAAATGGGAAAAATAATAAAAAAAAAAAAAAAAAAAAAAAACAACAAAACCAATAAGTAAAAGCAAGAAACAGCTAAAAAAAAAAAAAAAAAAAAAAAAAAATGCTGTAGACTTATGGTTTCACTGTACGCTCCTCAGAGACTGCTTATTTCTTCCTCATAATTATGCCTTATAACCACATCAAGGTAGTGGCTTCTTAAGCCATGGTCACCAGTCTATATGACTCTTAGCCAACTAACCGTTCATCCCTCAACAACATTTTCTGAGATCCCACTATACGCTGGAAATATAGAGTAGATGAAACAAATATCCCCATCCTCATGTAGCTTTCGAAGTAGCTGGGGATAGAAATAAAATACAGATAACAGCTGTATCTTCTCTAGGTATGCACCACAAAATTTCAGTATCTATCTACAAAAGCATCTACGTCAGTCATGCTTTTTCTAGAAGCATAAACTTGCCACCTTAAATATGTAAATGAATATTTACTAACATTGCAAAGATGATAAAGTTCACATTATTTAAACATTTCTTCCACTGAAATTTAATTATCTAACTCTAACTTTGCCTATTCTACTTAACAAAAAATAACATAAAACTTTTTTCTCTTTCTAACTATTGGCCTATGGTTTTTTCTGGGGTAATGACCTTATTGCTGGTCTCGAAGGCTGTGCAAAGAATCTTACATTAATTACTATAATTACATTAAGACAATTCCATTATAATTGTAATGGATGTAATAGAATGGAATATTTCAATACAATTACATTAAGATATAGGAAAGTCCCTATGTTTTCCTGGCATATAACTTTCCCTTACTTCCAACTTTCTCTACATTTAGGAAAAGACTGTGCCTCTGTAAGGAATTCCGCGTATCCTTACCCTCTTTATCTATCTTAAGAATCCCAGTGAAGGTTTGTGTAACTGAAAACCCACTCAAACTCTAAAGCAAAGTCATCATTCCTTTCTTTTCCTACAGCTGCATCTAGTGCCCCTTTGGTACCTGTTCTAATCAAGCTGCTCTAAAATTATTCATTTGGACGTCTATCTTCTCCCACTGTATTGAAAGTTATTTGAGGGAATTGTTATCATTTTGCTCTTCTAACTACATAAGAATATGAACAGAACATTTTAAGAACATATTCATATTGTTTTTTAAATATATATAACTAGTATATAATTATCAATGTAAAGCTATTGAGGTTATAAAATCCCAAACAATATAGTAGAAAAAAAATCCCTTAGTAAAACAAAACTGATTTTATGTGGTCTATGCAACAAGAAACACACTGAACTTTCTTGTCACAAAGAGAATGAAGGATGAGGATGCTCCAGTTTTTATGTGTTGATGTTTAAGTTCACACAGATTCAGGACAAGGTGACCACCCATACCTGAATGGAAGGTCACTCAAGAAATCAGAAGGTCATTATCCTCAAAGAACCAGCATGCAGCAGAATACAACTCCATATGTTATGAAGCTTGTAAAATCTTGTAAATTCTTTCTAGTTATCAAGAGTTGAACTATTAAAGAACTACTGAACTATTTGAACTATTAAAAGTTCAGATGAGAAATTAAGGGCTCCAGATGACTGATGAGAGCAATGATTACTATACTATTATTACCCTGAGCAAAACAAGATCAACACAGGCCTAACTGATTGAAATCAAACTGATTAGGTCTTTGGGTGACTTTAAACCAGTGCTAAGAATTACAAGGTCTTCGAAGAAGTAGAATAAGTAATCTCTACTTTAAGGAGTTCATAAAGATGTCAGAAATAAAGAGCAAGCAATGCAAGATGATATATAACTAAGTACAAAATTGTGGCAGTTAGCCTATTAATACTGTTGGAGATTTGAAAGACAAGTACATCCGTGAACTGGGACAGGCACTGAGGTGAACCCTGAACTGGATCTTGAATAGTGGATACAATTTGGATTAGGTAAGAAGTGAGGCACAGGGCATTACAGTGAGGTGACTACATGACTAACAAGACAGTAATGCTCATATTTATTGAGTAATTACTAAATATCAGGCAATGTGTATACATTATCTCAATTAGCCACTTTACTCCTCTGCTGCAGGTGACCAATGTCAGACAGCCATTAACAGGTGGACATGAGGTCAAATCCTAGGTCTATACCACTTCAGAGCCAGACTCTTCAAATGTCATGAAATGCACAGACCCCTAAGAAAATGAGTTTCTAGAGTAGTAATCATAAAATTACTACATATGGAACTCTAATAGGCTAGGGATCTACATTTTGTCTGGCAACAAATAAGGAGTCAATGCAGGTTCTTCAGCAAAGAAATGGCAAAACAAAAATGTTACTTTCAAGAAATTAATTTTTCAAAAGTGTCCAATGTATATACAAAAATCACTATTAAAAGTATAATTTCCTTTTTGTTTAAATGCATTTTGAAAGACATATAAAATGTCAACAGTGGCTATTTCTAAGTGATGGGGTCTAATTTGTTGTTTATTGTTTATTTCTGGATAGCTTATATTATTCTTTAAAAAAAAATAAAACCATAATGTTTCTTTAAAAATAGGCAAATGAGTTTTTCTAAAGCGTGTAATATGAAGTGCAAAAGTGAAGCTGGAGTCAAAAAGACCAGCCCCTACTGCAGAGGACAATAACTGAAACAGAGGCATAGGGACACAAATCTACTCATGTCTAAAATATACTGGAGGCAGAGCATCATGGTGGACGGGAAGGACGTTTAGCTCAGCTCTCCTGGAACAACATGTGAGAGTGAGTGGGCTAGATCATTCCCAGCGTGGAATATTGGTGTGGAGTGGCAGTTTGGGGTGTGCAGCAAGATGGCAGTTTGCTGGATTTGAAGTATAATCCACAGTTGCAGAGACTGCCAGGAAAAGGTTCTGCCCCACTACAGCGGCTGCAGGCGACAACCAGCCCCACCACGGAGGATTGCAGCTCCCAGTTTGTGGGGAAACTAGGTAAAATATACTTACTATTGACTTTGTTTATATTGCCTTGAATCTCAGCTTGAGTGAGCAGTTCCTCATAAACATCCCTTTCTCTCTCAGAGTTTTCTGTCTGAAAATGAGTAAAAATGTAATTAAGTTAGCTCAAGTGTCTAAGAAGACCATAGAAAACATATCTGTGCTCCTCTCCCACAATAGCAGAATTGAGCACAGTATGAGTGTGACTTAAAATCCTTTATAAGCTGGTGGAGTGGTGTGTACCTATAATCCCAACTACTTGGGAGGCTGAGGTGGGAAGATCACTTGAGCCCAAGAGTTCAAGACCAGTCCTGGCCAACACAGTGAAACCCCCATCTCAAAAAGATAAAAATCCTTTATAAAGAGCAAAGCAGAATGCTAAATGACTAAAAAGCAGATCTATTTTTCTTTTTAGACAGAGTCTCACTTTGTCTCCCTAGGTAGAGTGCTATGGCGTCATAGCTCACGGTAACCTCAAACTCTTCTGCTCGAGTGATCCTCTTGCCTCAGCCTCCTGAGTATCTGGGACTAACAGATACCTGCCACAATACCTGGCTAGTTTTTCTATTTTTATTAGAGATGGGGCCTGGCTCTTGCTCAGGCTGGTCTCAAACTCCTGAGGTCAGACAATCCACCTGCCTCAACCTCTCAGAGATATATATAGATATAGATATAGATATAGATATAGATATCTATATCTATATCTATATATATTTTGAGACAGAGTCTTAACTCTGTCGCCCTGATAGAGTGCTATGGTATCACTGTAGCTCACAGCAACCTCAAAGTCTTGGGCTCACAAGTAGCTGGGACTACAGGCATGTGCTACCTCTTCTGGCTAGTTTTTCTATTTTTTAGTAGAGATGGCGTCTGGCTCTTGCTCAGACTGGTCTCTTAAGCTCAGCAATCCACCCCACCTTGTCCTCCCAGAGTGCTAGGATTATAGAGGTAAGCCACCTCACATGGCCCTCAATAGATACTATTTAATGTCATTTATATGAAATTCTAAAAAGGCAAACTATAGTAATTGAAAACAGATTGATAGTTGCCTGAGGTCAGAGGTAGGGACAGGTGGGGCAGATATTCACTGCAAAAGAGCACCAAAGAACTTTCTTGGGAGATGGTTAAATAACCATATACATTTATTAAAACTCAGACTGTACACTTAAAATGGGTAAATTTAATTGTATGCAAATTATACCTCAATAAAATTGACTTTAAAATGGAGTCATAATCAAATTACAAAACAATATAAATTAGAAAGAAAAGATGTTCCATTTTTACCCTGTTTTTAGCATTTGTCATTTTGTCTTGCTTGGCCTGGTAAAGTACATCCTGGTAAGTGGATGCCAAGGGCTCTTCAAGATTTACAAGCATGGCATTAGGATTTTTCAAAGCTGCAAAGGTGTCCACTGGAATCCTACGGTCAATAGCTTCATTGATAGCAATAACAGCAGCATGTACTTAAAAAAAAAAATCATGGACAGAACACTGAAATTATATAAAGGAGGTACATCACTCACACAAAACAACATTGCAACAGCTATAACAGACAGAGGTTCTTTTCATAAATGGAGAAACTACACAGGGATGGAAGAGTGGCTCCCTGTGCTCTAGGAGTCTGGTCTCTTCCTTACGATGTACAAATTCAGTGCAGCTTCCCTTGTGATCCATATCTGGGATGCTGAATTTGGAATCTCAGAGGGAATATTCATAAGAGTCTTGGAAGTAGCATTTACTGTGGAGGTGTTCATACTTAATTACCAACTAAGTATCTTGAGAAAATAAGAAACTAAGTTGCTGAAATGTAAGACTGACTTTATGTTTTTTCTTCAATTGAAATTAATCACTTATTCCCAAATAACAATTAATTATTGGAAATGGTGGCAAAATCACATCTGAACCCACAAAACACTTCTCTTCTCACATGCAGCTTCATCTACTGAGAGCTCGTTAGCCAGGATCCCCCCAATCTTGCTGAAGGCAGGCATCTGGATCCCATACTTCTCCAGCTCGGTCTTCATGTTGTTGATCTCTTCTTCTGCAGAAGAGAATTAAGACCCAGTCAAGTAAGGTCTTTCTGTAACTCAGAGAAGGAAATAGATTCTTCAATGACAAAATGGGATAAAATGGCATGTACGTCTGAGGGTTGTTGTAAGGACTTAATGAGATAATACATGGAAAGTACTTAACACAGTACCTGGCCATAGAACACATTCAATAAACATTAACTATTATTATTATTATTATTATTATTATTATTACCATCAAGGACATAAACAATAGCTATAAAGGGACAAGACCTTATAGAAATAGTTTTTAAAACTGTTACTACCGGGTGGCACCTGTAGCTCAAGGAGTAGGGTGCTAGTCCCATATACCGGAGGTGGCAGATTCAAACTCCGCCCTGGCCAAAAACCGCAAATAAATAAATAAATAAATAGTGAATTAAAAAAACAAACAAACAAAAAAAAACTGCTACTACCTTCGACATTTCCTACAATGAACTATGAATGAAACAGATTTAACAGGAGCTCAATAACAAGCAAATAACAAATTATTCAGTTGTCCTAGTCTTTATAATCCATATCACTATCTGCTCTTCAACAATTTCATTTCTAAGACAGAAAGCCAAATGATAAAGAAATCACCACATAATGTTTGGCCCTTGCCCCAGATTTGGTGACCAACTTCCCTAGAAGGAAAAATATCATAGATAAAAGCTTTATTACCACAATGTTTAAACTCCCAGGCCTAGAAAATAATCACTGGTTTCAAAGATTTAAATCTACCTTACCCCTAACCTAAGTGTCCCACTCTTCAAGTACCTGACAAACAGAAACACCCAAAGTAAGATGTTAAATATTGTCACCTTTGTATCATCTCACTCCTCTACTCTCCCCCTTAATTTGCTCACAATAGGTCCTTGCTGAAAAGGAAAAAGATTATAAAGCTTTTTCAATATACCTGAGCATTTTATGTTAACATGACTGTATGCTAATGTTACTTCCAATTTACATACAAGAAAACTGAGACTAATCATGCCCACATTATGAAGTGAAAGAACAGAGCCTGAAAGTCCATGTTTAGTGTTCTTTCCACCACACTTGGAGAATCAGGTTACGGTCTTTCTTCTGTCTCCATTGTCGGAGTACATTTAAAGTGCTAGAACTTAAAAGCTGGTACTATTGACAATCTTTAGGCATTTCTTGCCAAGTTTGTACTCCTTACCTGTGAAGTCAACCTTCCCATACAGGTCTTGAATCTGAGGAGCAAGGCCTAGTTTGAACAGGTACAAACTGGAAAACACAATGTGCAAAAGAGTAAGGGCTCCCAGCTGCACCTTGCTGTTGTTTTATGCTCTGCTTCATCAACATAAAGAGGATAGTGGAGATGCCCTGAACACAGACCTCACTCTGCAGTTAGAACGCCTCATTTCAGAGGCTTTTTTAGTTTTATATAACATTGTCTTAAGGCAGTGGTTCTCAACCTTCCTAATGCTGCAACCCTTTAATACAGTTCCTGTGGACTGCTGTCTAAGTAGTCACACAATATAATGCAAACCCATGGGAGGAATCAGTAAACAACAATTCAAATCCCAATTCTGGCATAAATTCAATGTGTACTTATATGTTAACATTAATGTTAATATAATTAATATTAGTCAAGTCTCTTCATTTCTGTTTACTCTTCTGTGATCAGTAAGTTTTATATAACAAGACATTTTTTAAAAGTATCATAAAGTGGCGCCTATAGCTCAAGGAGTAGTGTGCCGGCCCCATATACGGGAGATGGCGGGTTCAAACCCAGCCCTGGCCAAAAACTGTAAAAAGTGTCATAAAAATGGCTCAGCAAATCTTACCTAAACCAAAATCATATTACTGATGAAAAGGTTTAATCCAGGTAAATCTAAAAGTTTTAAATAAAGCATATATTATGTATTTTTGCTCTTTAGATTAAAAAAATAAATCCACTAGATGCTAAGTTCCAAGAAGACCAGGATAATACAAGTCTTACTCACCAATGTCTACCTAGAGCCTAGATTATATTAACCAATATTAATCAATACTTCACAGATGGATAATTAAATGTCCATAACGCTGTGTCAATTTAAGTGGATTCTAAAGCCTATGAACAGTGGTTCTCAACCTTCCTAATGGTGCAAGCCTTTAATACAGTTCCTGTGGGACACAACCCACAGGTTGAGAACCACTACCCTAGAAGATCAGAATCAATACATTAGAAAAGATCAGAAGGGAACTTTACAGAGATTGACATGAGCAAGACACTGACAGTCTTACAGTAAGGAAATATAAAATATATAAGAAACAAAGCATAGAAATGTAATAGAGTGGTCTACAGTTTTTGCAGGTAATCCATAAACTTCGTATCATCTAAACACTTATATCCATCAAGCAAACGGCATTCACAGAACTGACTAGAATTTAAGCCAGGTGTCCTCCACCTTTTTAAAACAGGGGGCCAATTCACTGTCCCTCAGACCGTTGGAGGGCCGGACTATAGTTAAAAAAAACAACTATGAACAAATGCGCATGTACACTGCACATTATCTTACTTTGAAGTAAAAAACAAAACAGGAACAAATGTAATTCACACCGCTTCATGTGGCCCATGGGCCGCAGTTTGAGGACGCCTGATTTAACCTGCTTACAATAAACCCAAATGCATAATATAAAACAAAAAACACATTGAGTATTCTGAAACACATTAGAAGTGATACATCCAGGCCAGGCATGGTAACTTACACTATTTAGAAACCCCAGCACTTTGAGAAGCTGAGGCAGGAAAATTGCTTCAGGCCAGGACTTCAGGACCTGCTTGGGTAGTGAGACCCCATTTCTATAAAAACATTCAAAATTTAGCTGGGTGATGGTGTGCTCCCATAGTCTCTGCTACATGGGAAGCTAAGGCAGGAGGAGCACTTGAGCCCCGGGGTGTGAGATTGCAGTGAGTTATGATCATGCCACTCTACTCCAGCCTGGGTTACAGAGAGAGACCCTGTAACCGAAAAAAGAATTTATACATCCACAACAGTCATTTCTCAGAGAAGTTCAAGTATAAATCATATATTAATTAAGTCCTTTTGTTCTTTAGGGTAAAAACTCAAAATGGTACTACAGGCAGTCCCCAGTTATGAATGAGATAGGTTTTGTAGGTTTGCTTTTTTTATTTTTGGCAGTTTTGGCCAGGGCTGGGTTTGAACCCACCACCTCTGGCATATGGCGCCAGCGCCCTACTCCTTTGAGCCACAGGCGCTGCCCCTGTAGGTTTGTTTTTAAGTTGAATTTGTATGTAAGTTGCAAAAGGTACATTTACTCATTACCTGTCATAGCCTCTGTCCTTAAGTGTGAGTCATACACCAGTCAGATATTTGTAACTTGAGGATTTACTGTAATAGCTTCCATTAGTATGTTTGAATTTTATGTAAGTCGGATGTTTATAACTCAGGGACTGCCTATATACTAAGTTCCTCACTCAAAATATTTTAAATCTATTAAAAAAATTTTCTAAAGCAAAATAATAACTTTTATACATAAAAAAGGGAAAAATACATAAGATGTTCCCTTATGTATTTTCCCCCATAATATAGCCTACCTGCATTCCAACTAAGTAATATTTTTCTCTAAGAATTTCTCCTTTTTTTATTCCTATTTGGAAATAACAAAGAAGTTGTCATGCTTTTAGGTTCAGGCATGTCACTTTCAATGGTAGGTTGTTATCACTGGCTGATATAAAAAGTAGAGGATAAGATAACACAGGAGCATCATCTTTCTTACATTTTTATTAGGTAGTTATTAGGACTATTTTAAGGAGATACTGGAACTCTGAATGGATTCAAAACAGACACTTAGGTCCCCCTACCAGATTCATAGTACTTAGCCTCACATCTAAAACTTAGAAACTCTAATGGTAAACAACATTCTTTATAATCTTTTTTTCTGTTCTCCCATGCCAACTAGTAGGTGCCTATAATTTCAGCCTGTAACTGAGCTTAGATCTTTTTCTTTTCCTTTTTTTCTAATTTAAGCTGCGCTTTGTAACAATGGGAAGAAGTAAACTATGTTAACCTATCTGGATTCCAATTATCTTCATTGAATGCAGAGTAACTAGAAATCACTATGCTAATCTCAACACCACAGGTGATTTAGAAACAGAATGTAGTGTAGGAACACAGTCCCTTACCTAAATTCTTTGGGCCAGATATGTTTGACTGTAGAATTTCTCAAATATTAGGAAAGTTTTACAGTGTAGAATTTCTCAGATATTTGAAGAGTTTTAGGTCCCCTTGTCTACTTGCCCTGGTAATGGGGAACTTGCTGTCTATTGTAAAGTATCCTGCTTTATAAACTTTCTTATTCTGTATGGCCTGTCTTTCCCTTCCTCAATAAACTTTTTTTAAAAGCAAGCATGAAACAAATACTTTTACAGTGCATTTTAAAAGTAGAATTTCTTAGATGTTGGAAGGGTGTTTTTTTTTTTTTTTTTTGAGACAGAGCCTCAAGCTGTCGCCCTGGGTAGAGTGCCATGGCATTACAGCTCACAGCAACCTCCAACTCCTGGGGTTAAGCGATTCTCTTGCCTCAGCCTCCCAAGCAGCTAGGACTATAGGCACCTGCCACAATGCCCAGCTATATTTTGGTTGTAGTTGTCACTGTTGTTTGGCAGGCCCTGGCTGGATTCAAATCCGCCAGCTCTGATGTATGTGGCTGGCACATTAGCCATTTGAGCCGGAAGGGCTTTACAGTATTATAAAAATGCTCCCAGCATGCCATAGGGCAGTATCCCCAATCAAATACATTTTCTGAGAAACATGCAAATAATCATAGTAAGTAGATTAATATTCTAAATAACCTCTATTATCAGGTTTTGGCAATGAATAATCTTGTACCAAACTTAAACTCAATTTCCAGAGATTTTAGGTTTCTTTTTTTTTAATTTAGAATATGAGATTACAGACCTATTTAACCCCCAAATCAGTTCTTAGAATAACAAAACACCAGGGGAAGTGAAAAGAAAGCATACAAATATATTCAAAATAATGGAGAATTGGGGACTTATCTAAGAATGGACTGTTATCTAAAAAGTAATTTAGTATAACTGAAATAAAATCACCATCTCTGGAATAATGCCAATCAAGACTACAATAAAAAAGGCAGGAGAACATAGGGAGATCATGCCTCTGTCACTAGTGATCAAAAGGAGGTGGTGCCTAACCCAAAACAAGGAAGTGAGGAACCTGTGGACACTGCTGTGTTTCTAGAGCAGTGGTTCTCAACTTGTGGGTCGTAACTCACAGGAACTGTATTAAAGGGCCACAACATTAGGAAGGTTGAGGACCACTGTTCTAGAGGCTCAGTTATAAACACATTCTCTGTATCTTCAAATGTTGATAACTACCCTTCAGGAAAACACTATAAGAAAGAAACCATAAATCATGAATCAGAACATATTGCAGTACATACACTTTCTAAGCACAGACTACATATTCAAAAGAAACAGAAAATAATAGTGGACTTCCTCTCTTTCTCATTCTGACTCCATCATTTGAAAGGCGTAGTTAATTTTTCAGTTCTATCAGAGAATGCAATGGCCAGGAACTAGGTTACGTTACAGAGAGTAGCGGCTACAATACCAGTAGAGAATTCTGACAACTTAGCATTAGCACCTGCCAAGTTCAGATATACACTGATAAATCAGCACAGACAGAGCTCATGTAACATGAAGCCAATCACAATACTCGGAGCTAATCTGAGTTTGGCTCAGACATATACCTTTGAAATTAGTACATTCTCAACATAAGATATTCACCAGTCCTCAGCTATATTCATTCTTTTGTATGTTTCACACTGATCCCAGTGATACCAAACACCTAGTACATGTTTGATCAAGCAATGGAGATGACAGGCTTCCTAGATTTTAAGAATTATTACATGATACATACATTCACACGTGTACTCTTTTTAAGCAAAAAGGATGCTATATGCCCAAGCAAAGAAATCTCATATTCCTATCCCACTCAAGTCTGCCATCTTGTCCTTTTGTCCTATGGCCATCAAGTAAATTTGCTGAAATGCTATACTATATATATAGTACATGGGCAGAGCACCCAAATCTGAAAATCCAAAATGCTCTGAAACCTGAAATTTTTTTAACACCATGATGACGCTCAAGGGAAATGTTCATTGAAGCATTTCAGATTTCATATTTGGGGTGCTCAACTGGTAAGCATAATGCAACAATTCCAAAATCTATAAAAATCCAGTATCTGAAACATTTCTGGTCCCAAGCATTTTGGATAAGGGATACTCATCCTGTACAAGCAACTTCCATCCCATTCCATCCTCCCTCCAGACATACCACCTTTTCCTTCCAACTTAGTACACTGTTGCTTCTAGGAACCTGAAATTAAGTCATATTGCAAATGTGTCATGAAACTGTGCAAAGAATAATACATACTGTTTCAGTTCCTATTAACATATTTGTATTGGTAAAAAAAATAAATAAATAAATAATTTTTTTTTTCAATGAGTGAACAAATGGCTTATCAGTGGCAAGGACTGGCCAGGCATGGTGGCTCAGGCCTATAACCCCAGCGCTCTGGAAGGCCAAAGCAAGAGGATCCCTTGAGCTCATGAGTTTGAGACCAGCCTGAGCAAGAGCAAGACACTGTCTCTACTAAAAACAGAAAGATTAGTCTGACGTTTTGGTAAGTGGCTACAGTCCCTTATATTGAGGCCAAAGCAAGAAGATTGCTTGAACCTAGGAGTTTGAGGTTGCTGTGAGCTAAAATGACACCATGACACTCTAGTCTGGGCAACAGAGTGAGGCTGTCCCCCCAATTAAAAGGGGGAGGGAGGGACAAGAACCTAGATGACTATTTAAAAGACCAAACCCCGAGTGAAATGCATAGTTCAGAGAAACCCTGTTTCAATAATGAAAGATTAGGGGCGGCGCCTGTGGCTCAAAGGAGTAGGGCACCAGCCCCATATGCTGGATGAGGCAGGTTCAAATCCAGCCCCTGCCAAAAACTGCAAAAAAAAAAAAAAGAGTAGCATAAAAAAAAAAAAAATGAAAGATTATATAGCATAGTTTTAGAATCAAATTAACTGTTATTATGGGAATAAATAAATCCCTTCTACTGACAGCCATTTTTCACTATTTTGTTAGGATAATAGTATTCTATCCTATTTAAAGATTCTAAAACTAATTAAAAAAACTTTTTATCTTACACCAAAGATAAAAAGCTGCGTACTCGCTTGTGGCTGCAGCAACCTTGATTTGGATCCGAGTCACGGCACAAAAAAACAAAAAGAAAAGAAAGGAAAGGAAAAGCTACATACTCAATTCAGATAGTATTCCTACACTGCTTATTTTACCAAGAAAATATGTTTACCTGAGTGCATGGATACAGTAGATACATCTTGGCATGTTTTTTCGATCATAGATGTCTGTAGTTTCTGGGTAAAAAATCTAGAAAGAAATAAAAGAAGCAAAATATCCATCCACTGCTTTTATTTGACATTCACCAATCATCAACAATACAAATGAAACTATGGAAAATCAGAGAAAATTGTTGGTATTCAGCAAATAATTTCATTAGGGTGAATAGACATTTACCTTAAGTATTCCAAGGAATAAAATGCTATAATACAGAATGAAAAGTACTACTCAGAAAACCTCTATTTGATTAACCCACTGAATTTCATTAGGTGTGTGAAGGTAATTTACTTATTTCAGACCCAGCTACAGGCAAATGAAACCCAAGCTTAAATCAGTGGTAAGTGCATGAGGCTTAAGAACCATATCTTCCTAGTCCTATCTGCCATGCCTAGATGGAGTAATAACAACAAACATTTACTAAGTGCTTTAGTTTGGGCAAATTACATTTAGACATTGAAAAAAACTACAAAATATTAATATGTGCTATCATGCTGGGGGGAAGTGGGAAGACATACACGACATAGCTAAACAGAGGATGTATACAGGGTGGGGTAAACAAGTGCTAGAACAGAGGGTGTGTATGGGAGTGGGGGCAGACAAGTACTTCCTTGGTAGTACTTACCACAATCAATCATTTGTATTTATCTGTGTGGCTATTCCAACAGACTACAAATCACATGAGGAACTAGGTCTATGTTATTCACTGCTGTACCTTCAATACCAATAAACAGGGTCATGGAAGAAGTTCCATCTGATGAGCTAATGAATGAGGTAGGATAGAAACAGAATAGCCTTGATTTTCAAGACCTGTTCTCACAGTAATGTGGCACCATACAATTCAACCTGTCATTGAGGGAAACAGGGACAACAGTAGATTGGAGAAATAAAACATTGAATAATAAGGTGCTAAAAATGTACAGAACACAGCGTGGATACGGAGAGAAGGGAACAGTTCTACACTGCTGGTGGGAATGCAAGTTAATATGACCTTTTTGGCAAGAAGTTTGGAGAATATTCAAGGAACTAAAAGTAGACCAACCATTCGATCCTGCAATTCCACTACGAGGTATATACCCAGAGGATCAAAAATCATTTTACAACAAAGACATTTGCACCAGAATGTTTACTGCAACCCAATTCACAATTGCCAAGACATGGAAACAGCCCAAGTGCCCATCAACCCATGAATGGATTAACAAATTGTGGTATATGTATACTATGCAGCCATAAAAAGATGGAGACTTCACATCTTTATCTGGATGGAGCTGGAACATATTCTTCTTAGTAAAGTATCTCAAGAATGGGGGAAAAAAGTATCCAATGTACTCAATACTACTATTAAATCAATATATAATCACCTACACATTCATCTGAATGGTAAAACATATCTATAGTCCAGAAAGTAGAAGAGAAGAGGAGAGGGGAGGGGAGGGCGGAGGTGAGAGGAGGAAGGGTATTCGGGGGAACCTCACCTAATGTGCATGATGCAATGGTACATTTCAAAACTATTAAGAGTATAATTGTCTTACCACAACAAATAAGTAAGTGAGGTAATGGATGTGTTAATCAGTTCAATGTAAGCATTTCGCATTATATGCCAAATCAGTACACTGAACCCCATAAATGCATCAATGTACACAGTTATAATTTATAAAAAAAAAAAAAACCAGAAAACAGGCTCGGTGCCCATAGCACAGTGGTTATGGCACCAGCCACATACACTGAGGGTGGCAAGTTCGAACCCAGCCCGGGCCAGCTAAACAACAATAACAACTGCAACCAAAATATAGCCGGGCATTGTGATGGGCACCTGTAGTCTCAGCTTCTTGGGAGGCTGAGGGAAGAGAATCACTTAAGCCCAAGAGTTTGAGGTTGCTGTAAGCTGTGATGCCATAGCACTCTACTGAGGGCAACACAGTGAGACTCTGCCTCAAAAACAAACAAACAACAACAACAAAAAAGAAAACAACAACAACACAGAAACACACAAAAAAAGGTAAAGTAAAAAAAAATTAAAATGTACAGAACACATTTCTAGAAATAATAGAAAAATAAGCTTGGGTGGGTAGGATGAATTTGGTAAGTAGGACATGAAGAAATATCCTAGCTTTAGAGCTAAGGATTAAAACAGAGCTTCGGGAAAAACCTACTGGAGACAGGACAGATACGCTGAACGATGAAGAGGGAGTGCTGAGGAGATGCTTGACAGCAGATGGATAAAAGAGATATTTCAAATAAATAGAGAAGGCTTGCGGAATTACTGTACTTAGGAGTCCATGGTTATCTGCAAGTTTTGAGACTAGGTAACGAGAAAATGGTGACATGGTACCATTTACTATAGAGAAGGGGAAGTTCACTTGGCCAAAAGATAGAATTAATTATAGATATGAAAAATTCTAGGTAACAGAAAACTATCCAAGGATAAATGTCTAGTAGCCAATTGAAGATACTATATCTTATAGAAAAGAGTCTCGAGAATAATTGAAACCGTAAGAATGGAAAAAATATGGATGATGCCCATAGCCCAGTGAGTAAGGCACCAGCCACATACACTGAAGTTGGTGGGTTCGAGCCCTGCCCAGGCCTGCTAAACAGAAATGACAACAGCAACCAAAAAATAGCTAGGGGTTGTGGTGGGTGCCTGTAATCCTAACTACTTGGGAGGCTGAGGCAAAAGAATCACTTAAGGCCAAGGGTTTGAGGTTGCTGTGAGCTGTGATGCCACAGCACTCTACTGAGGGCAACACAGAGAGACTGTCCCACACCCAAAAAAAAAAAATCAAAATCAAAGTCAGAAAATATTTCAGAGAAAAGGTATCTAGTAGTACCAATTATATGAGGCAAGAGAATCGCTTAAGGCCAAGAGTTTGAGGTTACTGTGAGCTGTGATGTCATTGCACTCTACCCAGGGCGATATAATGAAACTCTAAAAAAATAAATAAATAAAAATAAACAATAAACACTATCTATATATTGTCAATTATATATCATATATTATAGGCAACAATACATTCTTAAGCTAAGTATCTTTCGCTCATATTACTCAGAAGTAATCAGTATAGTAAACATCACAAGGTGTATAGCCATGATTACCATGTTGTCCCTGAAAGCCTTTAGTAAACTCTATGTTAGTTGCAATTGTGGTCCAGGACAATACCCTACTGTTAGTAAATAAAAAATGTAACAAAATTATATCATTAACAAAGCATTTTGTAGTAACAATATTACTAGCAGTAGTAGATATTAATAAGGCTCTTAGTGCCATTCAAAAGTGGTTAAATTATTACTGCCTACTGGCAACAGACTATGTCAAAAACAGGAATAGGAAATTACATTACAAATTACCTAATAGGTGTATTATATGGTATTTTATACTGTATATTTTATACTACATAAAACCCAGAAACAGAAATTACAGGTGCACAGTACAATATTTTATACAGTATAGTACTTTATATTATATAAAAAACAGGAACAGGAAGTTACAGGTACACAGTATAATATTTTATACTGTATATAAACAGAAACAGGAAGTTACAGGTGCACAGGAAGGCTAAACAGCTGTAAGAATTCAACATACCGCATTTCATGACCTTTGGGAGGCCTAATTCTCAAACATACCAGTGGCAAGGAAGAGAACTTCAGCACTTGCTCTGAAACAGAGGACAAAGATAGTCTCCTGCAAGGACTCAGCTCTGGATTTAACTCACTTCAACAACTGTGTAAGCAGCAAGAGAGCTTGGCACTATGTAAATATCAAATACTCATGTATAAAGTGGTTTTAGCCACCATCTGATATTTTATATTTTATAAAAATATTTTATACTTTTAAAAAACCTTTCTTTGATTACACAAATCTGGACTCTATAGGAAAGAGTAAAGAAAATAAAAATCACCCCTATTCCCATCACATAGACACAAAAGCCATATCTCCTTACAGACTTTTGCAGTTTTTTATTTTTGTTTTTGTCCGAAGCCAGTGCTCTATTCCTTTGAGCCTCAGGTGGCACCATCTCTTTACAGACTTTTTGCAAGAATATTGTTTATTTCTACATAAAACTAGAGGTCTCTTCTTAGCCAGAACACAAACTCTTATAATCTTAAACTGTCTTCATCCGCTGCCACTTACTACATCAAAGACAACTTCCTTTATTTATATAGGTTAATAACCTTTGTTTGTCTGTTTTTAGAGTCTCAATTTATCACCCTTGGTAGAGTGCCGTGGCATCACAGCTCACAGCAACCTCCAACTCCTGGACTTTAGGTGATTCTCTGGCCTCAGTCTCCTGAGCAGCTGGTATTACAGGCGCCCACCACATCGCCCGGTTATTTTTTTGTTGCAGTTTGGCCAGAGCCAGGTTCCAACTCGCCACCTTCGGTATATGGGGTCCACGCGCTACTCACTGAGCCAAGGTGCTGCCCTGTTTGTGTGTTTTTGAGACAAAGTCGCACTTTGTTGCCCTTGGTAGAATGCCATGGCATCATAGCTCACAGCAACCTCAAAGTCTTGGGCTCAAGCAATTCTCTTGCCTTAGCTTCCTGAGAGGCTATGACTACAGATTACATTAATAAACTTTTAAATGATACTAGTATTTGACAGCTATAATAATACCCCAAGTGAAGAAACATGTAGTTTGCTAACAATATTTTCTATCATAAGTAATGCTTTTATATATACTATATCTTTTGTGTCTGTCTGATTGATATTTTTTAGGAGGGGAATAGTGGAATTCTTAGGTCAAACGACATAGAGAAAAAAAGAAAAGCAATCGATCAGTGCATGCTTGTGAGAGTGACAATGAAACATGGGCTTTATGACAGGAGGGAAATCGGAGGAGTCGTCTCACTGCCGGAAGCAATGAACACATGCCTGAGCTAACACTCAGGCTGCACACTCCCATGTCAAAACTACAGCCATCTCTAAAACAGATATAGGAAGTAATGTCATTATATTGCGTCTACAATTTGAGCTTTTGTTAGAATGTAAAAGTATATCTTGGGGTTAGAGGAAAGGAGAAAGAGAGAGCAAAGGGGCAAGAAACAGCATGGCATCCCAAAGAAAGAAAGCTTGACTCCACAATTTAGAATATAAAACAACCCTTCATACTATATACTCTCCACAGATTTCTAAGATATTTCTTGTGTTTCCTAAAGTCAAATTTTATTTTATTTATTTATTTATTTATTTATTTATTTAGAGACAGAGTCTTACTATATCACCCTCAGTAGAGTGCTAGAGTGCTGTGGTGTCACAGCTCACAACAACCTCAAACTCCTGGGTTTAAGCGATTCTCTTGCCTCAGCCTCCCAGTAGTTGGGACTATAGGTGCCTGCCACAATGCCTGGCTATTTTCTTTTTGTTATTGTTGCAGTTGTCATTATTGTTTAGCTGACCCAGGCTGGGTTTGAACCCGCCAGCCTCGGTGTACATGGTGGGTGCTAGAACCACTATGCTACTACAGGCACCAAGCCCCTAAAGTCAAATTTTAATGTAACAACTTTGTGACTAGGTCAAACCACTGAATTTGTACACTTTAAAATGTCTAATCTCATAGTATGTGAATTCTACTCAAGGAAATAGAGCTGAACATAAGTCTGTGATCTAACAGGGTATAAGTACATATCATCCTGGGGAGTTTCTCTGGGGTGATGTGAGATGGATATGAAGGACAGAGCAGGAAAAGACAAAACTGTTTCCCAAAACAGAAGAGAGCAATCCAGTGTTTAAAAAAAAAAAAAAAAAAAAAAAAAATTAAAGTGTCTCAGAATAATTGTATAGGTAGAATAAGAACTGCTATGCCAAAACAGCCAGAAGATGGCTTTACCTTAGGCAATCCAATGTCGTCCATGGCATTCAACCACTGAATCACATTATCAGTGTGTCTAAAGTGGAGGCCAGTTGCCTAGAACAAATAAAAAAACCATTAGGTGTTGGTGGTCATATTGACACAAATACTAAATAAAAACTCTTCTTGCAAAAGCCACTGTGCCACATTCCAATCCCAAAATGCCACGCCCATATCTCAGTTCCGCCACTTAGGAACCGCCTGGAAAAACTACATGTGAGGTGTGTTTCAGAACAATCAAATCATCTAGGATTCAATCCCTGATGTGGTCATGGAGTTTCCCACCCGGAATACCTACGTGCTACATTGTGAAGAGTAAATGAGACCGTGCACATAGAGCACCCGGTGTGAGCTGAGCATAGAAGGTGCAGAACAGCAGATACTTATCAAGTACTTCATCAGGACTCTCACACTCACACAGAAAAAAACCCTTTCCTTCCAAACTGTTTTTTTTCCTGCTACTTTTGAGCAAGATTTACTCTTGAGGGGTACAAAGGTCAGACTTTAATTGTTGCTGCCAAGTTTCCACTTTCCTTTACTATCTTGCCTCTGTCTACAGAACCATCAGAGTTGTCTTCAGAATAACTATTTAAAACAACATGCAAGTCTTTGCTTTTGATTAACAAAAGTCTCTATTTAGGGCCAGGGCACAGTGGCTCACACCTGTAATTCTAGCACTCTGGGAGGCCAAGGCGGGTGGACTGCCTGAGCTCACAGGTTCAAAATCGGCCTGAGCCAGAGGGAGACCTCATTTCTAAAAATAGCTGGGCGCCCGTAGTCCCAGCTATTCAGGAAGGCTGAGACAAGAGAATTGCTTGAGCCCAAGAGTTTGAGGTTGTCATGAGCTATGACACCATGGCACTCTACCAAAGGGCAACAAAGTGAGACTCCTGTCTCAAAAAAAAGAAAAAAAAAGAAAAGAAAAGTCTCTATTTAGGGTGCTGATTTTGGCTAAAGACCTACTTCTTCCATGTTTCCCTTTGAATTTAAAGATAAAATATAAAATCTTCTTTTGACACTGAAGCCGCCTTACTTGGGTCTGAGTTTTGGCCCGGTTCTCATAGTAGAACACCCTTACACTATCTTTCACATTCATCCTCTCGAAGAGCTCACAGGCAAACTCTCTAGAGGAACTATGCAGACATCAGAATTTGGTCCTTGTCAACATCCCAACTTAGCTAAGCAGTTGTTGTCTTCTTTTTTCTTTTTTTAGGGCCCTATCATTTATCTCAATTTTCTGAAATTGGATCACTTTCCCATTGTAGTATGAACTCAAATATTGCAGGGTAATGTTTTCCCCTAAGGTTGCCAGCAAATCTCAGAGCTTGGTGAAAATCATATTCCCCTAGTTACTGCTTCTACCTTCTAAAGAATAAAAAAAGCTGGCTCGGTGCCCATAGCTCTAGTGGCTAAGGTGCCAGCCACATACACCAGAGCTGGCAGGTTTGAAAACAGCGTGGTCCTGCCAAATAACAATCACAACTGCAAACAAAAAATAGCCAGGCATTGTGGCAGGCACCTGTAGTCCCAGCTACTTGGGAGACTGAGGCAAGAGAATTGCTTAAGCCCAGTAGTTGGAAGTTGCTGTGAACTGTGACACCACAGCACTCTACCCAGGGCGGCATAGTGAGACACTGTCTCAAAAAAAAAAACAAAAAAAAAACTCAGAGTATTGAGTTGGTTTCAAGATTATGAAAACTGCTATATACACACCATAAGAATTCTATCAGAAATACAGACAGCCCAGGTTTCATTACTATTATGTTTTGACTCTGCAGTAATTTCTTCATCCTGCCAGACATTTTAAAGGTTAATATTTTGTTAGAAAAAACACACCTTATACATTCTCTCAGTTAACTCTCACACAAAATAATGTATGTAACCTTCTCTCTCAAATTTACAGGAATCTGAGCACCAAGTCAGGAAGGACTCACCTTGTATCTCGTCTGCTCTCGATCATAGATTTTTTTCAGGGACACCACTTTGGGAGAGAAGAAGTTTCCTAATTTGGCAAGGTAAACGCCATTCCTAAGCCCCTCTTCTAGTTCAGTGGTGGGAGGCAGATCTTCCCCCAGGCAAGCTTCCATCCACCTGCACAAAAGGAGAGAGGATAATGAAAAAAGAGAAGGGGAGGTCAGACTGTTCCTGAGAGAGAGTAAGCTTAATTTCCTCTCTGCGTGAAGAAGTTTCGTCAAACATAGCAATACTCTTTAAGATCAGCTCCACATACATCTTTCCCTGGCTCAGTCAGATCTCAGCGGCAGGGAACTTGGGAAAATTCCTGAGCCTGAATACCACCTCTTTGTCTACCCTCTTTCCTTCTACTACAGCAACAGGACCAGCTGGCTCCCCAAACCCTGACTGCCCCACAAACTTCAGACCCTTCTCCTAGTCCTAAGGCTACTCTTTGGGAAGTCCTAAGAAAAACCATACATATCAGAAGCTTAAATTTGTTGCTGATATTCTCTTCCAGTTTCAGAATTTAGAATCCACAGTGAATTTCTATATTTAGGTTTTAATGTTGTTTGAGAGTTATTAAAACAAAGTCAATTAACTAAAATACTGAAAGAAACTCCTATGGAAGCAAGAAACAGTAAACTCTTGTGTTTTTCACAGGTAGGGGGAGAGGAAATACTTTTCCCCTCAAATACTTTTCATGAAATTTCAGGAAAGCTTAAGATAAAACAACAAAGGGAAGTTTAGTTGTATTTTCTACCAACAGAAACACAGGTAACAGAAAATCACCATTTTAAACCAGTTTTGAGCCACAGAGTCCTCTGAAGGTCTGGAAAGCTATAAATCCTTCCCCAGAAAAATATACATATATTTAGGGTTTACATACAACTTCAGAGATTTCATTGACTTTATGAACCCCAGATTAAGAACCCCTAATTTAGAATTATTCCACTCAAAATTGGCAAGACTGATATTATTTTCATATTCTTCACTAAACCAGAAAAGAAAACTACCAAAATGCTAGATGTTGCTTGGTTTGTTTTACCAAAATGATAAATCTTTGAACAGGCAAACAAAAAAAGGGCTGAAGATACAGCAAACTGAAATAAAAATGAGATTTACTGCCACATTAAAATCAAACATTTATGTTTATTAATACACAGAAATTTAAAATACAAATAAAACTAGAAGAAACATTGGAATATGCCATATACATACACACATGCATATATCCACAAATGTGAATAAGAAAAACACTAACAATAGGGGGAGGGGGGAAAGGGAGGGGAGGGAGGGGGGAGGGGCGTGGAAGGATGGGGATTGGTGATAATACACTTGCGGTGCATCTTACAATGGTATATGTGAAACTTAGTAAATGTACAATGTAAATGTCTCAACACAATAACTGTGAAATTGCCAGGAAGGCTATGTTAACCAGTGTGATATAAATGTGTCAACCAGTCTGTGAAACTAGTGTATGATGCCCCATGATCATACCAATGAACATAGCTATGATTTAATTTAAAAAATAAATAAAATAAAATAAAATAAAATAAAATAAAATAAAATAAAATAAAATAAAATAAAATAAAATATTAGAGGTAAGTTGTCCAAGGAAGTTTGATATTAATAACATAGTAAAGGAGTGGCCAAAAACAGGTGGGAAAACTGTGTGTGGCCACTCCTTTATTTTTCTTTAGTTGTGAGTCTGGGATCTGAATTTAAATAACATAACCACATGGCGCCCATATTGTCTTTGCTTCATCATATGGCCTTAAAAGCTCCAAAGTTGCTGTGGTAATTAATCTGGGATGGAATTGGAAGACCCACTTTGTAGCAGTGGTCTGTATTTGTCTCCAGGGCAGTATGTCATGGCTATATGACAAGATGCCCATAACAGCTTATCCTCAGGGTAGCATGTGGAGTAATGGGTCATGATTTCTGCCTTCTAATCTATTCATAAACTTTATCATGGTCAAAACTTAGGGTAGCCAATGATCTTGAGCAAAGCCCAGTAGTTGGTTGCCCAACATGGCCTTGCGATTCTATTTCTTTTCTGGTAGATGCACCTGAGCTCTGTGCAGAGGACACCTTTTCTTCATTTATTAGCTCTGCATTCAAATTTCATTTATATGGAGTTGACGCATAGATGTATGCCAGCAGAGAAAAATGATTTCCTTTTCTTGTTTCAATTTATCCCTTTTTAGGCTCTGTATTTCAGGATAACAAAAACTGTCCTATGGTCTCATAGGGGAAAGGTCAAGGTGGAATGATCAAAAGTCAAATTAACTTTTAAATTAAAAATTAGCAATCAGTAATGCAGTTGAGTATGTGAGACACCACAATTAACCAGTGTGTAAGAGTTTGAAATTCTCAAACAGTGGCACAAAGTTGTGTATATTTAATCTAAAGCTTCAAAATAAGAAGTATTCTATTCCTCCATATTGTTCAATGGCTTGGAGCTAGAAACAGCTTTACCTTTATTCAATGAATATCTAACCCCATATATTGGTGTGCAGCACTGGAAAGGCAAAAGTGAGTCAAAGTCCCTGCTTTCATGCAACTTAAATTCTGTGGGGAGAGGAAGTTTAATATATAGAGTGTGTCCAGTATGATAGCTGCTCTGGTGATAAATAAAGCAGGATATGGTAAAAAGAGAACCACCAAGACTGGACAGGGAAGTCCATGCTAGTAGGTGACTTTTGACTCAGATTGGACTGTAAAGAGGATGAGTCTGTGTGGATATTCAGGAGAGGAGTCATAGGAGAATAGTCATGGCAGTGACCTCTGCTCATGAGGGCTGTATCTGGAGCTCTAACTGAGCATAGCCTAGACTGCAGTCGGTAGGCCTGGTTACCATTCTCAACAGGAATTCGCTAAGGTATCTTTTCCTTCTTCCCTCCTTCTGCCTTTTTAAATTCTTGTTTTTCTTTAAGACTCAACTCTCCTTCAGAATCTGGTCATTCTCTCTACCCTCCACTTCTTGCATTTGAATCAGCATTAAAGTTGCTTTTTCTACTTTTTCTATTCATTTTCTATTCTTCATCTATCTGCCTCACAGATCTGACATTAAGTTTATCACTCCCTCTCTCAAGTCTTCCCCCTTCTGTTCTCTCCATCACAGTCTGGAAAAACAACGTCATCCCCATTTCTGGATGGTTAGAATCACAACATCATCTTCGTTCTTCTGGTGCTGTATCTCCGGCCATGTTAATAGTTCAAATGCATTACCATATCACTAAGTTCTAGAGAAACTTTAGTTACTTGATTGTAGAAGCCAGTATTTTTCAAAGTATATCTAGAGAGTATATCCATTAGATTATAAATCTATTCAATAGAGCCCGTGTATATTAAGTAAGATTTTATCATAGTGAACAACGCTTCTGTTGTCGTGATTGGCATGGCACATTATCATCCCTTCTCCCTCTGTACCAATCAGTGCATGGAAATCTTGAAATTTGGGACTTTGTTTTTTAATAAAGATTCATTCAGTGAGAAGGGTATAGAATAATATGTATGAAATTTACATATGAAAATGTAAATCTGTGTGTCATTATTTTAACCATAGTTAACAAATCATTTTCACTTATGCATTATTGTGTTGTGTTCAATAACTTTGGGTGGTGAGATTAACTTTTTTTTTTTTATATTATAGATAAAAATATGCACCATAGATGTGGCCCGACCCATTACCCTCCCTCCACCCAAACCTCCCCCCTCCCTTCCCCTTCCTTGGTCCTTTCCCCATAGTCTTGTGGTATAGTTGGGTTATAGCCTTCATGTGAAAG
>CAUYPK010021432.1:0-55338 GCA_963574355.1 Loris lydekkerianus | reverse complement strand
TTCTCATTTTTCAGATAAGCTAACTGAGCTTTAAAGGCCTCACACAGCTGAGAGGTAGCAGAATCAGGATTTCAACCTGGTGAACGTGCCTCCCACACCTATGTTAATCATCACACCCTTTTGACAATAAATAATCAAAATAAGCTATTAAGTTGTAATTAATTTGCACCCCATAACCTGGCATGGCCCCCACTTTTGGGTCTACATTACATATATAATTGTACCTGTGAAGAGAGATACACAGGTGAAGGTTCAGACGTGTGACCTCAGGGACTTGCATTCCTACCCTTTTTCCAACGTGGCAGGCACTTAGAGGATTTATCTGATGTGAAGTTAAACTAATAGGCAATAAACATAACTAATCGTAAATGATCCAAAAGGGGGAAACTCAATTGGCGATACCAGAGGTACAATTTGGTTGACTGTGCCAAGGGAGGCCCCCTTTTTCCATCAGGTAAATGGAAATTTAAAGATAACACATTATAACACATTATCACGGAACTCACCAAGTTGAGTTCAGTGATAAAGAACTCTCAGCCTGGCGAGAGAAATATTGAAGTCCTGATATGTAACTGTTTGCCCCATATGTTAATTACCCTGACCTCACCCTGTCTGAGCATGTGGCTCTCCCAAACAGAAATCTGCAGCAGAACCTGTGTACAATGAAATCCACTCACCTGGTTGAATTAGGCTGGGGGGATGTATGGAGTCAATGACCCAGACCTGGGAAGTGCTCTACAAATAGTGGAGACCTTGCTTTTATAGGTATGAAGACAGACACGCAGAAAGCGGTTCCCTAAAAGGATCCCCATGAAATGGGTAAGGGACCTTGGTCCCCAGGCAGTTAGTCTGCTGCCCAGCCCTAATGAGTTTGGTGCCAAGAAGCACTTCTCTAGTATCTAAGCTCATGCCTTTTGTGTTATGACCACAGCCTCCATGAGAGTCCTGTGTCATCATGACTACTCAGTCTCAGCGATGATATTGATGGAGTGCCGGTAAAATCTGAGAAAGCAAACCAGAGCCAGTCTCTGGTTGCAAGTGGGAGGCCAGCTCTGCAGGACAACATGGGAGGATTGTGCAGATCCCCCTACCAGAACTGAGGCCAGAGCTAAAGGAGGCTGGGGCAGAGCCTGGTAGGATCCTAGCAGGGGGCAGGTCCCATCTCTTCTTAGCCTTTCTCCAAACCCTCATGCAACCTTTCCTCTTCCTGGATGCTTCTTTTTTCTGGATCTCTCCTATTTCCCTCTGTCCTCAAGAGAGAACAGAAATAAATCAGAAAGATGTCATTCAAAAGGAATGGGCTCTGCCTGAGACCCTGACCAACCTAATCATCTGTCAAATGAGGAGTCTCATGGGATTATTAAAGGGTTTGGAAGAGGCTAGAGAAGTATAAAGGCATAAGGCATAGATACATATACACACTGTCTTTTAAAAAAATACATGATGGGCTTACCAAAAATAATAATAATAATAATAATAATAAACCATCTCCTTCATCATCATCATCTCCATCTCCATCCTCATTCTTCTCCTAACCCCAGAAAAAAAGATCGGTCTTTTTTTTTTTTTTTTTTAATTTTAAAGACAGAGTCTAACCCCGGGTAGAGTGCCATGGCGACAGAGCTCACAGCAACCTCAATCTCTTGGGCTCAAAAGATCCTCTTGCCTCAGCCTCCCAAGTAGTTAGGACGATAGGTGTCCACCTGTCAGCTAGTTTTTCTACTTTTTTTAGAGACAGGGTCTCTCTTTTGCTTGGGCTACTCTCAAATTCCTGAGCTCAAGCAATCTACCCATTTCGGCCTCCCAGAATGCTAGGATTACAAGCATGAGCCACTGTGCCCAGCCAGACATGGGCTTCTAATATGGGAATTTTACTACTGGTATCAGCAAAAGGGCATTTTGGGCTTTCAGCAGGACCCTTGATCTCTCGCTTTACATAAGATGGTCCCTGAGCCTGAAGCTACTTTCTCCTACCAGAGCTCACCTCACTCCCAGTGTTATTCCAAAGCACACTATGCTCATTGCCAACTGCCTGGTGGGCTGTGAAGGTCTCCCTGAAGCCTCCACACCTCCAGGGCAGAGTCTTTGGGGCATAAACCTGCCCTAATACTTCCCAAAGTCATCCTCCCTTAAAGAAGAGGAGGAAAGTGGATATGGTGAAATCACCACATTTTGCTATTCCCTTTTTCAGATGATAAAACTGGAGCATAGATTTTAATGCTCATGTCACACGCAGCTGAGCGCTCACTGTGTACCGTGGACATTACATGTTGAGAGAGACCAGAGGAGACTGACTTAGGGCTGGAGTCACTGGGAGAAACATGCTTGGGGAGAAAGAGAAGGCCAGAGAGGGGTGGAAAGCAGATACCCAGACACATTCAAACTGAGAAAAGACATTACAGCTGGAGTGAGCTTCAGATTTATAGCAGCTGCTTCCCGAGCCTCCAAGGAGCACTTCTGTGATCATTCATTCCTCCTGCTAGGACCATTTGGAATAATTCTCTAAGTGTTAAGGTCCTTCCGGGTCCTTATATCAAATTAAATATTACCTACTGATTCAGCCTGCCTGCGACCCAGCCAAAGGACAGACTCGAATAAAAGGCACAAAGGGTTCCGTCATCCTGGGGGATATTTTCTTTATTTGTGTCTTCTGGGAACCAGCTGACATGAGACAATAGTCCTTTCATGATTTACCACCAACTGGGACTACAAATTGTCACAGGTGCCTCATGAGAGCCAAGACAAAATACTCCCCAGAGAGAGAATAAACAAGAGTTATTTCATTTTCTGTGGATGCTGCCTCTTAAAGTGCCTTTCTCTTCTAATAAGATTTTTTGCATTTTTTTTTTTTTTTTTGGTCATGTCTTCAGTTTGTCTGTATTATTGTTATGGTGGGAAACCAGCCCCATGAACTGAACCCAAATCATCATCCAACTGCAGTGTGTGAGGCACGTGGGAGAACTCCATTGGGTGGGTACTAGCCTCATAATCTGTATCAGGAGGGAGACAGAGAGGTTAAGCAACTTGTCCCAGGGTGCACAGTTTATGAAGGCAGAGCAGACTTCAGCCTTAACTATCATGGCACAGTCTTGTGCATAGGAGGACGGCAGGTCAGGGCAGCCCTGCTGGAACAAAGCAGAAAACGCAGAATAGTGGGGAGATGAGAATTGGGAATTTTGCTGATTCAATTCAGAAAGGTGGGCAATCATTCCTTGGGACAGAGACAAGTTTGAAGCCTGACTCTTTGCTAACGAGTGAGATGAAGATGCAGAAAACACCTGCTTCTGACGGCCCTTGCTGAAGACGAGTGAATGAACGCGCTGCGAGCAGTCCGCTACCAGGAATTCCTTCCCTGTTCTCCTGGGCCTGCACCACTCCGAGTCTTTTTAAACCAAAAGCGGCTTTCCTGGAGTCCCTGCTATCGGATGCTACTTATGTCCCGTGTTACTTTGCTAGGGCTGTTGTAACATAGGACCACAAACTGGGTGTCTGAAATAACAGACATGTATTGTCTCATCATTCTGGAGGCTGGAAGTTCAAGATCAAAATGTCAGCAGGGTTGATTCCTTCTGGGGCTTTTAAAGGAGACTCTGTTCCAGGCCTCTCTCCAGCTTCTGCGAGGTGGGGGCATTCCTGCAGGTGACATTCTCCCTGGGGCTTCATAGCATCTTCTGTCTATCTTGTCTTCTCTTCAGTCTTGGTGTCCAAACTTGCCCTTTTTATGAAAACACTCATAACACTGGATTAGGCCTACTCTACTGACCTCCACTTAATCATCTACAAAGACCCTATTTCCAAATAAGATCCCATATACAGGTAGCAGAGGATTAGGACTTCAACTTCTTCTTTTTTTTTTTTTAAGGGATACCCGTCACCTAGTGAATAGCTCTAATTCCTGGACTCAAGCAATCTCCCTGCCTCAGCTTTCTGAGTATCTATTAATAAGATTACAAGGCACTAGCATGCCCAGATAAGTTTTTGTATTTTTATTTTTAGAGGTGGGATCTCACTCTGTTATTGAGGCTGGTCTCAAAGTGATCTTCCTTCCTTATCCCCCCAAAGTACTCAGATTACAAAGGCATGAGCCACTTCACCCAGCTGTACATCAACATTTTATTGAGAGACATATAATAATTTGACCCATTACATGCCCTATGGAATTATGCCAAAGAACTCACCTTTCTGCACAAAACCTCAGTCCCTGGAGCACATGGGCACAGCCGTTACCTCCCTCATTAATCTCCTCTTCCTATCGGGAGAGACCCTTCTTATGGCTATAACTTCCAGGTAGCTCAGAGTCTGAGGCCCTTGCCCTCTGGGTACCCTCAACATCCATAGAATCCCTCTTTAAATCCCAGTCTCCGTGGGCAGCATGTCCAGTAGGGAAAAAAAAAAATCCACCATTTCCCAAAAAAGAGAAACTCTTATTCAATTAATGCAGCTCATCAAACTGGTTTCCCTAAGTCTATCCAGGCTGTTGAATTTTTAAACTCAGGCACGAGAGTTTACCTTAACAACCAATTGGTGAAATCTGATGATCCCAAACAATTTCAATCTGGATTCTGACATGTCATACCTGCCAGCCCTCTCCGTACTGTTTCATCTGTGAGTTTCATCAGCCCGCCTTCCCTGCCCTGAGTTCCAAGTCCCTGAGAAGAATATGGAGTTTTCCCCCCTCAAAGAGGGCGATACCACACCCCAAGGGGCAAAAAACATTTTATTCTCTTAATGTATGAACCACATATATGCATATAGTCCATAAACAGACATGAAGTATATCATCTGTGGTGTTAAAATCTCATACTTGGAGTTTTCCTGAATCTCATACACAGGAAAAACAATAAGAGTTTTTAGGGGAATGATAATATTTTTACAAGCTTGAGAAATACTAGTCTAAAGAATAAAGCCCTGGATATCACATGAGTCCACTGGAAATCTCTCTAGAGCTGCTGACCCCCTAAGTATGGCATAGTTGTGAATGTGACAGAGGCTTCCATCTTGATCAAAGCCAACTGATTATTTTCAGATAGAGATCCAGAGGTTTTTTTGTTGTTGTTGTTGTTTTTCGTAGAGACAGAGTTTCACTTTATCGCCCTTGGTTTAGTGCCATGCATCACACAGCTCACAGCAATCTCCAACTCCTAGGCTTAGGCAATTCTCTTGCCTCAGCCTCCCAAGTAGCTGGGACTACAGGCCCCTGCCACAACGCCTGGCTATTTTTTGTTGCAGTTTGGCCCGGGCCAGGTTTGAACCTGCCACCCTCAGTATATGAGGCCGGCGCCCTACTCACTGAGCCAGAGGCACCACCCCAGAGCTGTTTTCATACATTCTAAAACTGCAGTCTCCAACCCCTGGGCCATGGATAGGCACCAGGTTAGGAACCAGGCCACTCAGCAGGAGGTGAGCAGCGGATGAGCCAGTGAAGGTGCATCTGTACTTACAGCCGCTCCCCATGGCTCCCATCAGCACCTGAGCTCCGCCTCCTCCCAGTGGCAGCATTAGATTCTCATAGGAACACAAACCTGACTGTAAATAGTACATGTGAAGGATCCAGGTGGGGTAGGCATGTTGAACTCTACATACTCGCTGCTCCATTTGTCTGTAGATCTAAAACTGTGCTAAATGAAATCAAGTCTATTCGTTTTTTTAAAGCCATGGTCTGAACCCATGCAAAACTACAAAGAGGGCACCAGCAAGTATGTTTGGAATTGGAAAATCTGGCAAGAAGAGAGTTGAAGGGATGTGAGTGTGAGCAACATTGACTCAATCCAGATGAGATGAATCCACGCACCAACAGGAGTCAGGTGAAATAGCGCAGCTGGGGAGAAACCGGAGGAAAATGACTCCAGGAGATGATGTGGAACAATGAGAGCAGAACTCAAAGCAGCAGCTCCCAGCAGTTTTGAAAGATCTTTAATCATAAAATATACAAGCCACAGCTCCACAAGGAGGAAAACGGAAGGAAGCTAAGTTGTGATTAATTTTAAATGGCAGTTCAGGGCTAGGAGCAAGGGCGGTGGTAATCAATGCACGTAGCAGAATTTAGGAATTAGGAGTTGAGAGGAAATTGCAGGCAGTTTTTACTGCCCTTCTCACAGATGTGATTTCCAGCTTACAACCAATTAGAATATGTTTTATGAGTTTGCCCAGCTATACTGAACCATGAAAAATAATAATGAAGAAAAGAAACATTAATTCTACCTACATGAATTTATTGCAAGAGTCCAACCAGTTGGCAAGTTTCTCATCACACAGACTTTAATAGCCACAAGCTAGTGGTAACATGAGACTTATAAGGAAAGCAACAGGACCTCATGGGACAGCTGAAAGCAGGGTTGACTCCATCAGCCTGTGACCTACACAAGTGGACATGGAGTCTCTATTGCCTTTGGGTCCAGAAAAGCACTAGGCTTAGACCAAGACCAAGCCCTGACTGTGGTGTGGCCAAGGGAAGGTAGGATTGGGGTTGCACTGAAAGCTGCACAGAACATGCCCAGCCACGGCTCCTGTGACAAGGAAGAGGTGCAGGCACCCAAGGGAAGAAGACTGGGGGCTTGTACACAACAGCCCTTAAGGTGGAAACATTTTCACAGCTTATGAAAATCCTCCACTTTAACATTAAAGGAGGGGGTTGTCTATGAAAGGAATGAGAGCCCCATCACTAACGGTGACCAACCCAGGCTGTCTGATCCCTTGGCATGAATCCTTCAGTCCTATGTTTATGCAGTGTTTTATAGGTTCGTATACACTGCATAAACATAGGACTGAAGTAAACTCCCTTTTGAATTCAAATTCAAATTCAAAAGGGAGTTTACTCTCCTTATCCCCCTTTAACAGATGAAAAAACTGAGGCTCAGAGGCACTGTGTCCCTGCCTGTTGTCACAGAGGTGGAAGGTGGACTACCAGGGTTGGACCTCTGGTCTTTGAACTGCAGTGCCAGAACTCTGGTGCCAAGCCTCAGTGATTGGAGACATTCTCCAATCCTGGGAGCATGTGGAGAACTTTTTTTTTTTAGCATACAGATTCCTGGGCTCTGCCCCAGGTGTCCTAATCGAAAACCTCCAGAGATGGAACAATGATCTGAAATTTTCAGTTTTCCCTAATTGGAATGATAATCACCAAATTCAGGAAAGTGTTACCTTTGGGTTGGGGCTGAGGAGAGGCACTGGGGACTTCAGCTCTGCCAGGAAAGCTCAGTTTCTTAAACTGGGTGAAATATACCATGTTACATGTCTAATTCACAGTCCGGGCTTTAAACTCCCCATAGATGCTGTAAGCAACTAGGTTTGAGATCCTTTAAGTGGTGGCTAGGGTCTTTTCCAACTCTAAATTTATCTGACCTAAAGCAGCTGGAATTCAGGGGCCATTTCTGTAGATCTACTGATCTCTTTTGTCACCAATCAGACCTGGTTTCTGCTGGGCTCACCCGTCTAGGTTGTTACCGCTCTGCACCACCCACCCGACCACTCCCTGGAGCACACTCAGAAGTTTAACTGCTTCCTCCAGAGTGCTAGACATTGGGCCAGTCTCAGCACATCCAAGGCCACCATCTCTCTGGCTACTGGGGCGTCTGTGGAGACACCCCGGAGTCTCTGGGTTGGCTCCCTGTCAAGAAGAGCAGCTGCCGGCAGCCGGGGACCCGCTTGTGTGACTATCCCACGAACCTATCTTTAGGTAGCTCTGCTTTAATCTGCTGTGATCACATCTAGTTAAAATGATGGCTGGTTTCACAGCACAGACTGACATGCAGCTGTCCCTGCCGGCCACGGTCTCCCTGGCCTTAAGCTATGTGGGAGTTACTTAAGCTCAGGAAGACACCACACACCAGGGAACAGAGCCCGTCGTCCCGAGTAATGACTGGGCAGGACTCCCCAGGATGCTCGGGATGTACTGGCCACACACTCAGCCTGACCTCATTACTTTTTACAATCAGAGAAGGCAAGAGACTTGTCTGGGAATGAGCGTGCACGTGATCCATGTGTAGGATATCCACCCATAGGTCCCTGAGCTTCACACATATCCCAAGAATCAGAACACCTCCAGGCATGAGGTGTGTTCCTATCATTGCTGAAACTAGTGGTTTCCAAAGTGGGGGTGAATGTGCTTTAGAGTTCACAAGGCAAACCACCAGGGCAAAGGGACATGTTAGAACTTCTATTTCTGCTTGTTTCTTCCTTTTTTTATTTGCTTTTATCTTGCTCTTAAAATTCCTATTTTATAATGTACCTATTTTATGGCACAGTAATCCTAATACTAGGCAATGTTAATGAGTTTGTATTCCAAGCCAGCGAATAGTCTCAGAGCTGGCATATATCACCCCACAATCACACTATGAGGTAGGTATTATTATTTCTACTTTATAGGCACAGAGAGGCTCAAGAGATTCTTCTAAGATCACACAGTTGACAAGCAGGAAAGCTTGGATTTGAACCCCACAGTTTGGGTACAGAATTTATATTCATAACCACTGCATTATTCTATGATTTACAAATTTTAAACAAACATTTATTGGGATTGTGTGCTCAATTATTTTCGTTGTTGTTGTTTGGTTTTGGTTTGGTTTTTGGTTTGTTTCATAAGAAGTTATTCAATTAAAATTTTTTAAAAAGCTTGGAGAATGTTGGCAAGTTCAGATAAAAATTAAACTACTTCCGGGAGGCACCTGTGGCTCAAGGAGTAGGGCACCGGCCCCATGTTCCGGAGGTGGTGGGTTCAAACCCAACCTGTCAAAAAAAAAAAAAAAAAAAAAAAATTAAACTACATCCATACTAAGGAAGCTTCTAAGGGAGGCTGGATAGTGAACAGACTCTTCAAAGCCTTAGAAGTCCAGAGCTCAGGAGCTACTAGACCTGAGCCTTCCAAAGACCAACCCTGTGTAAGCCATCATTGTAATTCACCATGTTTTGATCACTGTAGTCTAAGTCATACTTTTGTTTAAATCAACTCACTTTTCAAAACTTAATGAATTTTTGAAATAAATACTGTGTCCCTGCTATCAATGGAAAACCAGTATCCCTTGCAGACAGACTACCATATCATTACAAATTATAATAAAAATTCCCCTAAAGGCTTTGTTTTAGTTAAAATAATGGTTAATATTTAAACAATATTGATCGTGTCAGGTATTTTTCCAAGAATTAGAAAAACAGTATGTTAAGCCTGACTAGGCAGGCATTAATATTCCCCCATTTTACAATGAGGGACAGGGACCTTCAATAATGTGCACATGTCTACACTTACTGCTGAAGGGGGCCCAGGCAGCAGGATCAGTGGGGCACTCACAACACATACCGTGACAATGTGGCCTAGAGCAGTTGGAGCACCTACGGAGAGAGTTGAAAAGTGGTATCCTCCTAACCGCAGCCTAGCAGGAGGACTTCTACGGGGCCTTACACGGAGCTCAGGGCACCTGCAGCTGGGCCTCTGTGGACCAGCCCAACCCTCTATGGCTGAGCATTTGGGAAGTCTCTGCACCCTCCTTGTCCAATGGTGGGTCAAAAGTGACTGGACTTCCCTCTATCACTAGAACCAGACATGAACTTGCAATAACGTAGGCTTGGGTCATTTTAGAAAGGATCCTCCCAAAATGGCAGCCTACAGGCAGAGAGGACCCCAGTGTTAAGAGGGTGTGGTGTGAACCACTGGAGGTCAGGGTCCAGGCCTAATGCAGGGGGAGTCTCCAGAGAACCCACAAAAGTGTCCACGGGAGAGAGCCAGCTTCACCAATCTCCCTGGTCGGTCTGGGGAGCATGAGGCCAGGTTATTCTTGTACCAGCCAAGTGAGAATGCTGGACCCCTAACCCCTCCTCCTGCCTCCTGCTTCCAACCCGAGGGAGGGAAGGCTTACAGAGAGAAAAGCTGGCCACCACTATCCCCTTCCCAGGCCAGAGGTCTCAAGACAGAAAGATGACTGAAAAAGACCATAAGACCTTTTATTAGCAAGAATTTCCAGAAATTTCATGCCCTCGTATCCATACAAGAAAAGGAAAATCCCTACAAGATACTTAAGGAACTTTTACAATTTTACCCAAAGAATCATGCCTGTTTCATTTTCAAGTATTTTTTCTCAGCCACATCCTTTGGGGGGTTGTTTAGGGGGGAGTTTATAAATACACATAACCAGACTCTCAGAAATGATGATACTTGGCAATAAACTAAAAGTTAGTGAACAAGTGTGGCCTCCTCTCTCAGGCCCACATAAGGATATTTCTGACATAACCCAGGCTGATTTCAGAAACTGTCTAACAGGTGGACCAAGTGGGGGAAGCAGTGATAAGAAACCCAAAGCCGAGTTTCTTTCTTAATATTGAGATGAAGAATAAACATAAACAGAATGTCTAATAAGTGGCATTTCCTGCTTGGTCCCTAATATAACATCTCTGAATGCTATTTTGAAAATTCACTGGAGGACTGTAACGGGTTCTTAAGCAAAAGAGAAATGTGATCAAATCTGTGTTTCAGGAAGTCAAACTTGGCCTTCAAGTTGTGGTGACTTGGAGCAGGTGAGCACAGGAGGGTTGGCAGGGGGAGGAAAGGCTCACGCAGAGAAGACAGGGCTTGCTAACCCCCTCAGGGCGCCAAGAGGGGGGCTTATTAACACGCAGTCACCCTTTCCAGAACATTCTAAATAACAGTGACTACTCCTCTAGCAGCAACCTGTGACAGCTTACCTCCATCAGTCAGAAAAGTGAGCCAAAGGAGGGATGAGAGAAGGAAATGGAGCAAGCCCTGCCAACAAGCTGCGCCCAGCCAGGCCACCCTCAGCAGGACCAGGTAAGCTCCGGGGGACTCACCCCCACTCTGCTTTCCCCATTACAAGCCAATGAGAAAGGGGAGCGGGTGGGCACAGCAGGACTGAGGAGTGAGGTGACCATGACCAGTTTTCCACTAGCTGAAAAACAAGTTCCCCTTGGGAAGCCCAAAAGCCAGAGAAGCAGCTCACTCTCCAAAAGCTCCTAAGAAGCCACATAACGAAATCGTGACCCATTTTCCATACTCAACTTCAGGAGTCCACTACTGAAAAAGCTCTTTTGGGCAAATCTGTCCAGAAGCAAACATCATCAAAATCATGACTCTAGGAGATGAGGAATCATGCTACTTCCTGGCGAGAGAAAGGGGGACAGGTGGAGGAGGCAAGTGAGGTTCATGTTAAAACCCCCGCTCTTACTGAACAATGAGCTTGGGCAAAATGCTTAGGTTTCCCAGGTCGCAGCTCTTCATCTCCACCACGGGGCAATCACTGCCACCTAGAGGTGTGACTTGAAGATGACATGACTTGAAGATGACATGAGGTGACGGATGAGTGTTAAGGGGACAGAATGGGATTTCAAGCCCAAGGTCTTCAGTGCTAATGCCATTCTCAAGAGTCCACAATACTCTACAGTTTCTCCTCATCCGCCTTATCTTTACATTTTGTTTGTCTAATTGTCACAGAGAAGTTCTACACGGTAGTCTTTTCCTTTATGATTTTGGAGTTTTGTGTCTTGCTTCTCGAACCCATATTAGGCTTCTCGAACCCATATTATGAAAATAGTCTCCTATGTTTTTTTGAAATGCTTTTTTATAGCATGTGTATGCATATTCCTTCATTTGGGAGTATGTTATGAAATAGTGGTTTGACTTCATTTTTTCCAAATACAAGTTGTCCCAATATCCTTAGTTGAATGGCCCAGCCATTTACCACTGACTTAATTTATACTTTTAAGCATGTAACTCTGTGAACATGCCTAGGTCTATTTCTGATCTTTCTAGGCCCAGTGGATCTATTTCTTCATCTCTATAACAATACCACAGTGTTAGACTTACAACAACTTTGGAGAAGGTTTTGACATCTCTAGGACAAACTCTCCACCCCTCAGTACCCTTTTCCCACCCTCATTATTCTTTTTTTGTTTTTTGAGACAGAGTGTTAATATGTCCCCCTCAATAGAGTGCTGTGGTGTCACAGCTCACAGCAATTTCAAACTCCTGGGCTCAAGCGATTCTCTTGCCTCAGCTTCCCACGTAGCTGGAACTACAGGTGCTCACCACAATGCCCGGCTATTTTTTGTTGTTGTTGTTGTTGTCATTGTTGTTTAGCAGGTCCCGGGCCAGGTTTGAACCCGCCAGCCCCGGTGTATGTGGCCGGTGCCGTAACCACTGAGATACAGGCGCCAAACCCCACCCTTATTCTTCTTTATATCACTAATTTACTAGAAGTTGTCTGCCTGCATGTTCACTTCCAGATGAGTTTTTAGAATCTTTAGAGTACCGTGAAAAATTGCATTGTTTATTTCATTGTTGATGACAGTGAGCTTAGATATTATTTAAGAAAAACTGGTTTATTGAAAAAAAAAAAAAAAAAAGGTTTATTTGCGATTGTGAATTATCTCATCCCCTCCTGCAGCAGAAAGTACCCCTTTGTGTACTTGAATATTTCTCTCTTTTTTTGCTTTTTTGCTTTTAATGCTTTTTCTTTTAAGTATTTTGATTGGCCATTCCTCCGTTGATAAGATTGAAAACATATTAAACTGGGGTTCCCCAAGAAAGGAATATAAGCGAAACAGGAAACTCCAGAAAGTAAAAGCAGTGTTGGATAGTCTCACAGTGGTGAGGACACAAGTCTCAATGTTGAAGGCCTACTGCAAGGGAAGAGCCGTGCTTAATACCTCAGCTTCTCAGTTGGCACCTCTGGAAGGATCTACCTTTGAGGGAGACAAGGAATAGAGCTAGTCATAACTTTCCCCAAACTGCAACCCAGCCTAGACTTGCCTCGATCTGTCTTTATTTTTATTATTATTATTATTATTTTTTTGAAACAGAGTCTCACTCTGTTACCCTGGGTAGAGTGTCATGGCCTCATCATAACTCATAGCAACCTCAGTCTCTTGGGCTCAAGAGATCCTCTTGCCTCAGCCTCCTAAACAGCTGGGACTATAGGCACCTACCATGACACCCAACTACTTTTTCTATTTTTAGTAAAGACAGAGTCTTCCTCTTGCTTAGGTTGGTCTCAAACTCCTGAGCTCAAGGGATCTTCCTACCTCTGCTTCTTACAGTGCTAGGATTATAGACATGAGCCACCGTGCCTGGCCTCAGTCTCTAACTATCTTAAGATGACCAGTCCTCACTCTACCTGACTAGTTAAGGAAAAAATTACTCTCTCCAGAGGAAGAAACATAATTTAGAGCCTCCATATTATTTTTTATACATGCAATTAATATAAAAATTATAGAACATGCTAAGAGACCAGTCCAAACAACCTAAAACCAAGGGTGAGAGGAGATAGTGGAAATAGTTTTTAACATTTATTAAGTGGGAAAAAAAAAAAACAAGAGAAGATGTTATATCATAAGTTCTCATTTATTTAACAAAAAAAGCATTTGTATATGTCAACAAAAACGTGATAATATTGGATGGCTGTTTTTGCCCTATTTGAATCTTGTTTTATGCGATGTATTCCTTTTTCAAAAATCTTTTAAAACATCTTTTAAAGAAGAAAATCCTTTACTACAGTCAAAGCCACTTTTTAATTATTTGGCAAAGCAAAATACCCTTTTCACCTTATTTCATTCTCTTAAAAATAAAACATCAGCTAAACCCAACCTCTCGCTTAAGTGGTCCTTCAAAGGAACTTGGATAAATCTGAAGAAGAGAAGCAAACAGTGGACCCAGATTTCAGTGGCCTTTGCCAGGTTTCTGTGTAACTTTCCTGCTTATCAGCTGAGATAATTCTCTTAGAGATCGATAAAGTTCTGGAGGGGACAGAAGGACTGGAACCAAGTGTTTACATTCTCTCCCCACTCAATCCCTTCCACAAGTATCATTTAATCTGTCTGTAGCTTTTCACACTAAATGGGGGGTTCTAGTTTGGATAAATGTCTGATCACAGTGGATAAGTGAGGCGGAACTCCCTCCAAACTAGCTAAGGAATTACCAAGTTGTCACCTCACCAAACAGCATGAAAACTAAAACAGATGGTTTTGATGTCATCTTTACCCATTGCAAAGAAATGGGGCTTCTTTTGAGAAAACATCATGTCTTTGTCTAATGAAGACTGTGAGTCTCATAACTGGCCATGTTTCTCTCTTTGCCTTGGCTGACAGGAAACTCAAAAATGAATTCACATCCCACCTTGAAACTCTTAGTGTGACCCTTGTGGTATCTGCGTCTGTGTGCTGACTCTCTGTGCTTTATATTCCTGTTCAACTCTCTTTTTCCCTTTTGATTTATTTTTGTTCTTTTAAATTACTCTGTAGTGAATATATTTTTGGAACCATCTTAGTGCTTTCTTGAATAAAGTAAGTTTTACCCATAAGTGAAAATAGGATCTGACTGATCTTATTGACTAGTTGATTTACATAAGTCAAAGGAAAGGACCTTAAACTTATTTTATTTTTGATCAGTAAATATTTATTGACTACTTACTATATATAAGGCACTGTCCTGGCACCAATGGTATAGCAAAGAATAGATTAAAAAAAAAACAAAACTTTCATTATCATGGAATGTCCTTTCTAGTGAAGAAATTAGATAATTAACACATGAAAGTAGGCTGGTCTCTGTGACTAACATCTGTGATCTCAGCACTTTGAGAGGCTGAGGTTGGAGGATTGCTTGAGCCCACAAGTTCAAGGTTACAGTGAACTATGGCCAGTCTGGCTTGGGCAGCAGAGCAACATCCTGTCTCAAAAAAGTAAATATATAGTATGATAGATGGTGCTAATGCTAAGGAGAAAAATATGGCAAGTTTGGTAAGGAACATGGGGGTAAGTGAAGGGGAAGATGTAAATATTTCTCCAATTATGTGGCATTACTGATGCTGAGTGGGGGGTTTTCTGTTTTTGTGGGTTTTTTTTTTTTTTTTTTTTTGTGCTCTACACATTCAGAGGAACTTACCCAGTAACAAACTATAAAAATGATCCCTGAAAGTATAGTCTTGATAATAAAGTTACAACCTCTTTTCTACTCTCCCCTGGTATTTCCTGAATGTGCCCAGTAGACCTTAGAACCTGGTCTCTCACATCCTGCTTTTTTCCCTTCCTCCTTCTTCTTCTTCCTTCTTCTTCCTTCTTCTTCCTTCTTCTTTCCTTTTTTTGAAACAGAGTCTTACTCTATTGCCAGGCTGGAGTGCCATGACATCAGCCTAGCTCACAGCAACCTCAGACTCCTGGGTTCAAGAGCTCCTCCTGCCTCAGCCTCCTCAAAAGCTGAGACTATGGACACCCACCCTGATGCCTAGCTAATTTTTCTATTTTTAGTAGAGATGGAGTCTCACTCTTGCTCAGGCTAGTCTCGAACTCCTAAGCTCAAAAGGTCCTCCTGCCTCCATCTCCTAGAGTGCTAGGATTACAGGTGTGAGCCTCCGTGTCTGACCCACATTATGCCTCTTAAACCTCTGAACCTCAGCCAGAGGGATACGATTATGTCAAACTCTAGAAAAGGTTACGTTTTTCAGCTTGGCACTTACAGTCTTTCAGAGCTGGCCCTGCCCTGCTCACTCCAAAAGTGCAGAGTTACAGTGATAACGACATGTTTCCTCTCCCCCAGACATGGCCCTGGACCTCCCGTCTCCCTGTCTCTGTTCTTGCTATTTCCTCCGTCACCCTTTAGGATCCAATATAAACATCTCCTCCTCTCAGAAGTCTTCCGGAGTGCTCCAAGAGGAATTAACTGGCCTCTAAGGGGCCTAGAACCCTGTCCAGATAACTATTATAGCATTAAAGACATCATCCCATGGTCAGTTAGGTAGTAACCATATGCATGTCTATCTTCCCTCTGGGATTATGACTTTCTGGAAGGTCTTAGTGATATAGCAGGTTGTGACTTTACCAATTAATTATTAACATTAATAACTTTGCAGCTCACATACATGATTTCTTTTCATCTTCATATTAACCCTATAATATAGTAAAGGTACTTACTATTTTCCAGTTAAGAAGCCTGAGGACCAAGACAGGATAAGATATTCATGGCTAGATAAATGGCAGAGCTCATGCTAGAGATCCTGATGTACTTGTTGAATCACACACCTGCTGGCTCTGCTTAAAGACATCGTAAAGAGGCAGGAACCGCAAATTACAAAAGAATTCCAAACATGGCTCCAAATAACAATGATGGGAAATTTTCAAAGGAACCAGAATAGTTCAACTAGACTGGCCTTAAAAAGAAACCAAGGAACAAGAAAGGAAGCCTATTGTGAGGACTGTGCTGGAATCAGAGTTGCCCTTCAGAAGTAACAGTGGGAATCTCTACCCACGGGAAGTAGCTGTGATGAGAAACCCTTGGATGATTGTGTCACAAGTTCAGGGTCAAAGTCTTGTCAGCTGGAGGAATATGGCTGCCTCGCTGAAGAGGCTCCAGGATGTGGGGCTTTCAGTTATAAGACAGAAAAAGTCCTAGGCAAACCAGAACAAATTGCTGATTCACATAGAAGAGTCTGTCCTTTCTGGGAAAGGTTCATTTCTATCTTGGGAGGATTGCTTTTGAATTCCTCCCTTACGGTTGTCTTCCGAGCCAGTTTATGATCCAGGCAAGAAAAATAGCCTTGTTATTTTAGTGGCACTTTAGTTTTGAACAAAAAACGGCGTTACCTCAATGAAATCTGAACGACTTTTGTGCCTTAACTCATATTCCCTTCAAAGGAAAAGATTTTTTTTTTTTCCACCAGTAAGAATATATGAAAGAGAAATGCGCAAAGCACTAGAAGGGAATTCCTAAAAAGATGTTTTAAAGTATTAGGAGCATTCCCTAAGGATGTCAAAATAGCCCTTGTAAATGGATTATTCATGTGAATGCCCGTCTCTGGAATATTTGTCTCTGAAAATAAAAACATTAGCATTATTAACTTATAAATACTTAGTAGGTATGAAAATACTGCAAGTTAATGTTGTCATTAGAGCAGTAAGTAGAGATGGCAGGCTGTCAGGGGCTGAGCCACTCTGCTGATGTCCGATGAATGGTGATATTTTAATGCATACATACATCTCAATGTCTTTTACAATTCTTTTCTGTTCCTTTACAATTGAGAAAGATCAGAGCTCTCATTGAAGGCGTCCACGGAGAGGAGGAGCTGTGGCCAAATTCATTAATCATGACTGGTTTATCTGGCCACAGACAAAACCAATTGTTTGTGTGTTTTTACAAGTGAGGTAATCAATCTTGATTAAAGCTGTGAGTCACAGGTAAATGAAAATGTTGGAGGCATCTGCGTTTTCATTGGCACATCTCGGTTTCACAGATCTTGCCCTTCAAAGCAGGAACTGGGACTTGGGCAACACTTTCATGTACTGAAACGTGTCATTAATTCCAGAGATCCTAAGCCAGTGAATGGCTGTCTTTCATTACGGGAGCATAAAGAAGCTTTCACGCATTCGGATACTGATTTACTTTCTCGGATACTATTGTACAGACGACTCTGTGGCATTTGGCTATAAATGATAGGCAGAGTAATAGCAAGCCAAAGAAATAAATGAAGCATGCATGGAAAGCTACTATGAGCCCCTACACAGACGAGTCCTTGTGATTGACCTTCCAATCCTCAGAACGGCTACTTACCGGGTGCTTCCTGTGCGCCCAGCCAGGCACGATTCCTAGAGTCTCATACTTACTGCTTCATCTTACTGTCCATACCAACCCAACAAAGTAGATTTTGTTTTCCATCCTGATTTTTATTTACTTTTTATTTATTTATTTTTGAGACAGATTCTCACTCTGTTGCCCTGGGTAGAGCGCCATGGTGTTATAACTCACAGCAACCTCAAACTCCTGGGTTCAAGTTCTCCTCCTGCCTCAGCCTCCTGAGTAGCTAGGACTACAGGTGCCCACCACAACCCCCAGCTAGTTTTTGTATTTTTAGTAGAGATGGGGTCTCACTCTTGCTCCGGCTGGTCTTGAATTCCTGAGTTCATGGTGGGATCTACCCATCTCAGCCTCTCAGAGCGCTGGGATTACAGGTGTGAGCCACTGCGCCCAGCCCCATCCTGTTTTAGAGAAGAAAACTGAGGCACAGAGAAACAAGGCAACATGCCTGAGATTATGCTGTTAGACCACAAATGAATTTGAGGCCCAGTGTCTGACGACTGCAGGGCCCGAGCCCTCCAGCACTGACTGGTGGCCTTGGGTCTCAGGAGGGGGTGGGGTCCTGCCCTTCTCTTTCTCAGAGACTCTGGTCATCCCTCAATCCCACCCTCTGTACTAATTACTCCCCTGGCTGTTCCTCTTTGTTCGTCCTCTTGACTGAGATCTCGAGGCACCTTTAACTCAACACAGCCCAGAATGGACACATCATCTTTGCCTCCAGACTCCCCTAGCCCTCTCTGCCCACCCATGTTGTTGTAGTTTGCAATCCCTCATCACCCACCCTGAACCTGGTAATGGTTGCATCTTCTCTCTGTTCCATGTGATGGGGCCTCATGCACGGTCATGGCAAGGATCTATCAGCGGGTTTCCCTGGCTCCCTGTGTCCCCACTCTAGCTCAGCCTCTATCCCTCCACCTGGTTGATATTTCCAAAAGGTAACTGTGACAGGTTAGAGTGTCACAGTCTTGCAGTTGACAAAGCGCGCCAGCCCACAGGACTTCCCAGTGTTCCCAATATTAGCCCATCTGCAAAGGTCTGGTATTGTATCAAAAGCCACACAGCTAATGAGATCTCAGACTTCATCCCCTGCAATATATGCTGCCTCCTTCTCAGAAAGTTCCGTGCTTTCCCTTCGAGTACAGAATTTAGGAGAAACTCTTCATTCTGGCATTTAAGTTCCTCCAACAGCTTGTTTCCCAACCAACCTTTCCAATGTCATCTCCGACTTAGCCCCTGGTTAATACCATTAATATGTTCCAAGAGAAAATGTGAGGAGAAGACAGGGAAGTTAAAAAAAAATACATTAAGTGGCAAGGCTATTCTTTTGTCACAATACAAGGACATTCAGAACCAAAATTTGGTGCTATGCGTCCTACTTGTGAAGAAATACATCTTAAAGGTCATTCTCTCTGACTCCACGAGGAGACTAAGAATGTAGATGTTCTGGAAGCTGCTCATTGCCCTTGTCCCCCCTCTAATTAAGGATTCTTAATTAGTCCATTAAGTGAGACATCAGTCACAGTTGTGTTACAGGAAAATGTGCAAAAGTGCTTCTAAAGAGCCCCCGTGGTGGAAAGACGTCCCCCATATGTACAAAGTTAAACCAGATACTTTGAGCCCCAGGGCTAAAGTGCATTCCCTCCAAGGTGCGTGGGTGTTGGGGGTCCTTGGGGTCAGTGTCAGGTGCACAAGCTGTAGGTCCCGGGATGCCAATTCCCAGTCAAGGTGGTGTTTCTTCTTCATTACAGTGAAAAATATATATATTACTTTTTTCTAACGTTTTAATAGAATTAATTTTCTTAGAGACATTTTAGTTTCACAGCAAAATTGAGTAGAAAGTACAGAGATTTCCTGCATACCCCTCACTGTACACAGGTACCCCTTGCCTGTTATCAACATCCCCCACCAGAGTGGTACACTTGCTTTCACTAATGAACCAACATTGACCCATCACCACCCAAAGTCCACAGGCATTAGTTTTTTCAGTGAGTATGCATTTCTCTATATTCTGTTTCTATAATATGAATTGCCCAGGTTAAGTGGGGAATTATTGCATTCCATGCTCGGCCAAAGTCAGCTTGTTATTGTTCCCAAAACGGGCAGCTCTGCCTTCAGGTAATCACCACTTTCCTTTCTAAAACACCATAACCCACATGCTGAATAATCCTTTCTAGAGTTTTTTTGAGCATTTGACAAAATGTTCTCCTTGTATGTGTTTCTCAGTATTGATAATGACATAACAATCTGCTTTAATGCACAAGTTGTCTGTGCAAACAGCATTCCAGAGCACGTTTAATTCCATAACAACCCAAAGAGGGCTGTTACATTGCCATCTTACACAGAGCAGTGAGGCAACGTGCCCAAAGGTCCACAGCAGTTAAGGGCAAGTGCTGGGATGAGAAGCCTGGCCACTGTGACCCTACCCCACTTTAAGTTGTTAAGTACTTATCTTGAAAGGATGCTTTTTCTTTTGAATCCCTAATACTTTGAGAGGAAGTGCTTCCTATTCATATGAATGAATAACTTTTCATTCATCCCCAGCACCAAAGCCAGGACAAAATTTGTTAAATGATAGACTGGGCTTCTCTCTGATCAACTCTAAAATATCTTAAATTCTGCCCAATTCATGATTCATGCTTGACTCTCAAAATAGATCATGCCTCTTAACTTTTAAAATGTTAAATATGGGGCGGCGTCTATGGCTCAGGGGGTAGGACCTGGCCCCATATACCGAGGGTGGCAGGTTCAAACCCACCCCAGCCAAACTGCAACAAAAAAAATCCGGGTGTTGTGGTAGGCGCCTGTAGTCCCAGCTACTTGGGAGGCTGAGACAAGGGAATCACCTAAGCCCAGGAGTTGGAGGTTGCTGTGAGCTGTGATGCCACAGCACTCTACTGAGGGCGATAAAGTAAAACTCTGTCTCTACAAAAAATAAAAATAAAATAAAATGTTAAATATGCTCAGGTGGATTTAAAATACCTCCTATGGACTGAATTGTGTCTCCTGTAAAGTTCAGATGTAGAAGCCTTAACCCCCAGTGTGGCTGTATTTAGAGTAAGGAATAATTAAGACTAAATAAAGTCATAAGGGGGAAGCCCTGATCCTATAGGGATAGTGTCCTTCTAAGAAGGGACACCAGAAAGCTTGTTTTCTCTCTGCTATGTGAAGGTACAACAAGAAGATACCATCTCTAAGCTAGAAAGAGAGCCCACACCAAGGACTGCATTGGCACATGCCTTGATCTTGGACTTTGCGGCCTCCAGAATTGTGAGAAATAAATCCCCATGGTTTAAACACCCTGTCTGAATGTTTACACAATTCCTAAACACCTGTTATAGCAGGCCAAGCAAAGTAAGACAATGCTCATGTACTCTCGGTCATCCTCAAAGGCCATGTCCCCAGGCCTGATGTACGAGCTGCCCATGTTTACAGTAAAGACCTTCTGAGACTTCTGAGAAGCATTGCCCAGAAACGTCACATTGCACGTGACACAAGCTAAGCAGAAGTCTGGCCCTTTTGTTAACAGAATGTGAGCCCCTTCAGCCCTCTTACTCAATGGGTGTTGAATATATTTTTATTTGCTTTCTGTTTTTTTCTTCCTCTGAGACGAGTAAGTGGTGGTCAGAGCATGACGGACGGAGCAGTACTCTGTCCCTCTGATTTTATAGGGAAGGTTACTCTTGTATTCCAGCTTTATTGCCTGCCTAAGCTAGAAACACTAACTTTAATGATAATTAGTATTATTATTTGAAAGTGTAAACTTTTATTTCACAAAAGCTACATTTTTTCTTTTAAAAAAGGTGTTTATTTTCGAAGAGTGTTGTGTGTTGAAGAGTGTCCCCCCTCCACCAAGTTTACGTCCACCCAGAACCCCAGAAAGTGACCTTAGTTGGAAATAGGGTCTTTGCAAATGGAATTAGTTAAGGATCTTGAGATGAAATCATCTTGATTTAAAGTGGGCCCCAAATGCAGCAGCTAATGCCCTTCTAAAACAAGAGGACACAGGAACGCAGAAGAGAAGACAGTATGAAGACAGAGTCAGAGGTTGGGGTGACGCCTCCATCAACCAAGGAACACCAGGAGCTACGAGAACCCAGAAGAGGCAGGGAAGGGTTCTCCTCTAGAGCCTTTGGAGCAACTTGACCCTGCCAGCACCTGGCCTCTAAAACTACCAGAGAATAGATTTCGGTTGTTTTAAGGTACAGAGTTCGTGGTAGTTTTTTTCTTTTAACTTCCTACTGACTTAAAGCTCAAGTTTGTGCTAATTTGTCATGGCAGCCCTAATGCATGTGATGCATGCAAGTGGTTAAATTGTATGTAAAGATATACACGAAGTCTGATTATCCTCGTCTACCTGGTACTCAACCTTCTGCCCTCTGTACCTCCAGGAAAGCAGTATTAATCATTTCTGTGTACCCTTCCAGAATTGTATTTATATATATTTTATATATAGGGTGGACACAAAGTTCATGTGCAATTTACTATGTTAAACTATTCCAAATCGCACATGAACTTCATGTCTACCCTGTGTGTGTAGATAATAGATACACACATATACACAATGAGATGGAAATATATATTCTTATTTCTCCCATTTCTTTACACAAGAAGTAACGTTTTCCTAAGTGCTCTTCTATACCTTGTTTTTTCACTTAGCAGTATATTTTAGAATTTTTTCCATATTGTTACATAGAAACCACCCTCGTTCTTCTTTCTGGCCAGATTGTATTAATTGTATAAATAAACCATCATTTATTTGACCAAATTCCAACTGACAATTTTGTTGTTTCTGATCTCTTGAAGCTTAAACAGTGCCACCGTGAATGACCTTGTGTATATATCACTCTACATACCTGCAAATATCTGCAGATAAATTTCTAGAAGTACCAGCGGTGAATTGAGTGAGAGCATTATATTCCCATGAGGACCCCTGTGGGAACAGAACCTACGTAACCTTCCCAATAATAATGTATGAGAGTATCTGTCACCCCCCAACCTCACCAGCAGAGTGTGTTACCAAACTTATGACACCTTGCCAATCTGAGAGATTAAAATGATAGCTTGATGACATTTTAATTTATTTTTCTTATGTCTGAGTAAGGTGGAGCATCTTTCTATAGATTTAAGAACCATCTGTATTTCCTTTGCTTTAAACTATGCTTACTTATTTCTTTACTTAAACTTACTTTTGCCTATTTTTTTCTTTCTTTCTTTCTATTTTATTTGTTTAGAGACAGAGTCTCACTTTATTGCCCTCACTCTACCCTCGGTAGAGTGCTGTAGAGTCACAGCTCACAGCAACCTCTAGCTCCTGGGCTTAAGCGATTCTCTTGCCTCAGCTCCCTGAGTAGCTGGGACTATAGGCGCCCACAACAAGGCCTGGCTATTTTTTGTTGCAGTTTGGCTGGGGCCAGGTTTGAACCTGCCACCTTCAGTATATGGGGCCAGTGCCCTACCCACTGAGCCACAGGCACGGCCCTGCCCGTTTTATTCTAATGAGTCCATTCTTTTGCTTATCAATTTCTAGGGGATTTAAATCCATTGGAGAGAGTAGTCCTTTCTGCCATGACGGGCAAAAGCTTTTGTTCTCTCTGTTTTCAAGGACTGAGCGTCTTGCCAGTCCACTCCTATGCAAACAAAGAGGCATGGGTCCCCTGGGACGTCTTTTTTGATTGGTTTCACAAATGTTTTCTGCAAATGGCCTGTGCTCCTGGCAGCAGAAGCTGAACTGGATGACCTCGGCAAGATTTTGTTATTCCTTGACAACTGTCCTGCTCATCCTCCAGCTGAAATTTCCATCAAAAATAGTGTTTATGCCACGTATTTCCTCCAAATGTGACTTCATTAACTCAGCCACGTAACCAGGAGTTAGATCAACAAGGAGTAAATACAAGAATACTTCCTTGATTAACATGCAAGACGAAGAGACGTGGGTGTGGGTGTGTAAGATTTTTGAAAATAGTTTGGCCTTAGAGATGCCATAGACACTGTTGCCAATGCTTGAAGCACAGTGACTGAAGTGCAGTTGTGTGCCCGGCATGACCTCTGCCTGTGACTATGTTCAGCGATAATGATGAACAAGATAGTGACTGAAGAATTCTGTATGTCAAACAAGAAAAAAACGATGTCTGACCTCCTTACCTATGCAAAAAGTGTGCCCTCAGAGTCCACCGGTGAGCTGGACCAAGTGGATATCAAGGTGTTTACCATTGGGGCTGAGGCTCCAGCTTTTCATTTGCTGACTAACAGTGGAATAAGTCCAGGTGGTTCTGAATCAAGGTGATCGGCATAACAGTCCTCTGGGTGCAGACCATGCTCATGTACCTTGTCATCCCCCAAACCTAACGTTAGTTCATTCAGTTCATTGATTCATTTGACAACTATTTATTATGCACCTACACATACGTGCCAGGCACCATTCCGAGCACTAAGGGTATGTCAGGAAAACAAAATATGGAAAAATCCCTGCCCTCGTGGGGCTGTGCTTCAGCCAAGGATTACTGAAGATGCTCTGTGTGCCAGGAACAGTGCTAGGCCCTGGGAATGTGGGAATCAACAAGGTTGATTGTGATTCCCACAAGCCCTCAGGAGCACCGTGTTCCCAAAGGGATGGAAGCCAATAAGCTAGCAAACAAATAAGTGGAATAATTATAGACAGGAGACCTGCTAGCCCAGTGCAGAACAGGGGCCCACCTGGTGTTTGAAAGGGACTGGTACAGGATGCTTGCTGCCTTAGTCTAAACGTCCATGGCCTACCAAAATGTATGTTAGATCCTAACTTCCCATGTGCTGGTATTTAGAGGTGGTGAGAGCTTTGACAGGTGACTAGGTAATATAGGTAGAGTCCAAGTGAACGGGATTGGTGTCTTTATAAAAGAGACCCCAGAGAGCCCCTTTGCCCCCTCTGCCATGAACACACAGCAAAAAGACAGCTGTTTATCCTTCAGGAAATGGCCCCTCATTAGACACAAAAACTGCTCCCTTGATCTTGGACTTCTCAGCCTCCAGAACTGTTGGGGATAAATGTCTTGTATGTATCAACCATGCGGTCTACCGTATTTTGTTACGGCAGCCTAAATGGACTGTGCTGTTAAGAGGATAGACGGAAAAGTAAAGGACTCAGGCTTGAAATCTGGCTCTGTCATTCACCAGCTGAGTGGCCTCAGGCAGTCACATCACCTGTCCAAAACCAAGTTTCCTGCCTCTTGTACTTATTTCATGGGGTTGTTGCGACAACTGAATGAGATAAGTACCAGGAGAGAGACAAAGAGTGAGGGAAACTCCTAAAAAAAAACAGGTAAGCCGGTTCCCAGCCATGTCGGAAGAAAAGTCAGCTTAGAGGTTTATCAGGAGGCCGAGCTGACAGTGACTGCTCTTGTCTTACATTGGTGACCTACAGTCAAAGGCCACAACTCAGCAGTACCTCGCCCAACTCACCCACCCCACCCTAGGCTTCAGGAAACACCTGGCACAGGTTTTGCAGAAATTTGGCCTGCAACGTTCAGATGTCAATTAATATTAGTATTCAGCTGAAGGAGTACAGCCTTTTCTGCCCCAGATCCAGCCGGCCAGAGCCAACATCCAGCCTCTCTGGGCCAGCAGAGCCAACACACAGCCCATTCTAACAACACCAAGTGCAGAAAAACTCAAGGGGCAGAAGTGATCTTGCCCAGATGGTCATTCCTCAAATCCAGTCAAACTGATTGTTCATCCAATACATGTACATCCAAACCTTCCTGTGCAGAGTGCTGTTGGGCGAGGGAAAGATGGACACGTGTGATCAGGCTTTTGCACATGCTGGCTCCTATTACAGGAATGTTCTTCTGGCTCCCCCCACCACCTCCCCATCTGCCCACTCCTCTTCCACCTAGCTAATTTCACCCCTCAAGGTACGTCTCCTCTTGGCCATCCCTCCTGGTCCAGACACCGCTCTGCTTTGCTCCCATGTGTCCATCCTGTGAGCTCTGTCGTGGGCTTGGCCTCCATCCATCTGCCTCCCAGTCTGCCTTTCTTTCTCTCTGGAGGGAGGGTATTGGCCACACACACACCCTGTTATTGCTAATCGCTGGGTGCCTTTGCCATCCCATTTGACTTCTTAGCTCTTTCATCATCTATATAACCATTCCCTTTTTAAATCCTCTCTGTTAATGATGGCAGAAAAGTAGGGCAGCCCCACTTAAAAGTGTTGTGTTTTACATTACTGTGAAATGCATTTTTTAAATTGAATTAAAATATTGAAAGACTTCCAGAAGAAATGGTGGCTCGAATTTTAAATTAAATTAATAGTCGTTGGCCCAAAACAAAAGAAGTGGGAGGCAGAGTAGAGGGAAGGCCAGGAACAAGCCATGTCTCCAGTTCTGGAGGACAGAGGCGATGTTTTAGTTCCTTGGGTCCTAGAGCCCAGTTCAACATCCCTGCGGGGCACAGAAGGGTCTAATCCCTTGAATGAGACAGTCAGCAACACAGACAAGTGGCTGCTCACACCAGTGCACCCCTCCAGGGACCCCTTTAGGCATGGGCCACTTGAAACGACCTAGAACCTTTCCATTCAACCAGTCTAGGATCAACATAGACTAACTGGGTGTCTCCTACCTGGGATCTCTTCCCCCATGTTCTTCCATCCAAGGTTTTCTGCACTGACGAGTCATGACTGTTTAAGGAATTTGAGCACTTGTATTTTGGGTTAAGACAATGTAAAGAGCTTCCCCCTTCTCCTTCTTGCCCATAAGGAAATCACACAGTTCTTTAGGGTAAGTTAAGTTTGTCCTCCATGGATAAATAAATTCCCTCCCTTCGGGGTTTAAAAAATGGGGGAAGGGTGTTCTTGTTTCAAAATCTATTCTTATTCCTGTAGCGAGTGACAAGACACAGTCCAGCTCCATTCCCTGTCTTAGTCTCTCTTGCCCTAACTATTAGATGTGGTAACTTTTTTACTTTTGCTTTACTCAAGTAAAAAGTAAGCTGCAAAACAGTGGATATTTGTATGTTCCCCTGACTTTTCTCTCCCTAACCCAATGGTTCCATTTATGTTTTTTAAAGAAGAGGAAAAGGAAGAGGAAGGGGAAGGGGAAGAGGAAGGAAGGAAGGAAGGAAGGAAGGAAGGAAGGAAGGAAGGAAGGAAGGAAGGAAACTATTTCCCAGCCATTCTTCCATCCCTTGTACTGTATTAAATGACCTATAACAGGTAACCGATGCTCCATAATTTATTGGACAAACTCTCTTTATTGGGGGACATTCTAAGCATTACTAATTCAGTGGGATTCTGAAAAATAAATACCAGGGCACAGGCTGTACCCTAAAGCATCCTCTTCCACCCCTTCCCAATCTTTGTGGAGGAAACTGATCAGATGGATCCTAAAATCCAATCTCACCTCCTGCTCTTGCCCCACAGGAGGCCAAGTTATGTCCCTCAGGAAGACTGACAGCATAAGAGCAGAGAACTGGTGCTCTGGTAGAAAAGACACAAATCTCCAATAACATCCTTTTTGATTTGGGGGAGCCTGATCAAAATCCTCAATGAAGCTCCCAGTATCCTGCCACGTGCCTTTTGGAAAAACTGGGAGGAAATGGCTCAGATACCAGAGTCCTGATTGGCTGGCAGGCCTCTGTCATAAGCCATTCAATCATTCATCCTTTAACAATGTCCCTGTGGGCACAAATACTAATTCATTACCTACCATGGGCCAAGCACAGACTTGACTCTGGCACACACAGATGAAAAGCTATGGTTAGTGGGAAGAAAGAAATACAAACAATTATCCAATACGAAAATTCCTGGGAAGTAACTGGGCCAGAGAGCACAGAGATTACGATGGAGACTCAGGAAGCCTGGGATTCTCTGGGGCTGCCCCAGAGTCTAGAAGACAGAAGGAAAGTGGTAACATACGGAAGGAAAATGGGGTGCCTGACGCTCAGAAGACAAAGAGGAGCCAGGGGAGGAAAAAACATCTTAGGTCAAAGAAAACTTGCATGCAAAAGGAGATTGTGAGCTAGGAAGACCACAGGGGCCAGTGGAGAAACTCAAGGGTAAACAGGGTAGGGAGGTAAGGCTTAGCGGGAGTCAGGAACCAGATCACCATGAATCCCAGTCTGCCATGGAAAAAGACTAGACTCTATCCCATGGGCGCTGGAATCACTGAAGAATTTTGAGCAGGGAATGGACATATCTAAGTCGGGAGAGAGTTTCAAGGAAGGAATAGTCAGTAGATGGGTCCAAAGTTAAAAAAAAGTGGGAAGAGCTTTAAAATTCTCCAACATGGGATTTAGAGACTGGGAGGTGATTTGGGTCATTCTGGCATCTATTAGAAAGGAGAGAGTTCTCAGAGAGGAAAGGGTCAGTAGGGAGACAGGTAAGGAGGGAAGGAAAAAAGGGTCAGGGTCTGCACCAGTGACAGGTATTGGTGATGGAGAGGAGAGGGACAGAAGGGACAGATATTTAAGGAGCAGAATTGAGAGGATTTAGTAGCTCAGATGTGGTGAGGAAGGAACAATGAGGGCAGAGAAATGACCTTATGTTTGGCCACGCAGAGGTCACTGGGACCTTTGACGAGAGAAGTTTCTAGGTAATGGTACAGGAAGGAAGAATAGTTTGGGACTGACAGAAAGTGGAGACAGATGTTTCTAATTTTGTCAGGAGAGGAGCAAAGACAGAGCCATAGTTGGAGGCTGCTGCAGGTCATGGGAGGGTCTGTAATTTAAAGACGGGGACATTATAGCACATCTGTGTTGATAGGGATAAGTCAGAAGACGGAGGGAAATGGATGAGGCAGGAGAGAGGAGGTCCCTGTTTGGGGGGATGGTGAGCAGGATTGTCTCAAGAAAGAGAACAGAGATGTCATGGGAGGGAAGGCAGGGAGTGTGGATGTGTGGGCACAGGCAGGCCACAGCATCTTTTATGTTGGCATTTATTTTCTCAGTGAAATAAAAAGCTATATCATGCTGGGTGTGGTGGCTTGCACCTGTAATCTTAGCACTTTGGGAGGTTAAGGCAGGACAGTCACTTGAGGCCAGGAGTTTGGGACCAGCCTGAGCAAGAGGGAGATCCCATCTGTACAAAACAATAGAAAAAAGTCACTGGGCATGGTAACCCATGCCTATAGTCCCAGCTTGTTCGGAGGCTAAAGCAGGAGGATTACTTGATCCCGGGAATTTGAGATTGCTGTGAGCTACAATGGTGCCCCTGCACTCTAGCCTGGACAACAGAGTGAGATCCTGTCTCAAAAACAAACAAACAAAAAAAAAAACCAACACCATATCTTGAGCTGAGAGTGAGGACAGGAAGGAGGCATCGGAAGAGGAAGGGGGAAGAGAAGGTATGTCAGACCCTCTGGGAGAGCAGGAGAGGTAGCTGGGCCTGGGCAGCATATAGACCAGAGAAGAAAACACTGAGCCAGGTGCCTGCAGTTCCAGTGGATGAATGTGGGGGTAACCAAGAGGTCAACAAGTAAAAAGGACAATAGGTGTGCAAAAGGTTGGGTACTGAGGAGAGGGGAAGAGACCCAGTGGAACTAAAGTTCTCACTGTGAAGTATGGGGGAACAGCACCCACTCAGGGCTGTGGAGTGCAGAGAAAGAAGCACTCTCCTCTCAAAAGAACTGCAGGGCAACTGGAGTTCTCCAGCTGGAGCCTGGTTTCTGTCTGGGTTCGGAGGTGGAGAGTTGAAGGGATCATGTCAACAAATAGGGGACTCCAGGGGCCACCACAGGCAATGTTAGGAGAGAATCCAGCAGCTATGAGAAAGCCACTGAAAAGTTTCTTTCTGATGGATAGAGAAGGTCCTCTCCTGTTCATTTTTGCCATCAAAACCAATACATACTTCTTGAACGAATGATACAAATGGATGCAATTATCAAAGGGATGGGCTCTGGGTCATTGCTATGGTTTGAATGTGTCCTCCGAAGTTTGTACGTTGGGAACTTAACTTCCAAGGCCATAGTTTTAAATGGTGGGACTTTTAAGAGGCTATTGAATTAATGCCACTCTTATGGGACTGGGGTCATTACCATGACAGTGGATTTGTTATAAAAAACAAGCTTGACCCTTTCTTATTCTGGCTCTTGCCCCCTCTTGCCCTTGTCCCTTGAAACGATGCAGAACCAAGGCCCTCACCAGGTGCTGCACCACGCTCTTAGACTTCCCAGCCTCCAGAACTGTGAGCCAAATACATTCCTGCTCATTATAAATTACCCTGCCTATTGTTATTCTGTTATAGTAGCACAAAACAAAGTCACCCAGAGCCCTTTGCTCTCCTCAAACTAAGAGGTTGTCCCCAAATAAACCACAAAGCTCTAATCTCTCCCTCCTTCCGTTCCTGGAAGACAAAATTGATGTGGAACCCTTCCCTGCCTCTCCTTTCCCTGCCTGCTCCCCCAACATACGTACAGGGCACCAAGAGTCACCAAAAAATAAATAACTCACCCAGACACAGAAACTTGAGAGTGCCTCCCTCCCTCCCTTTCTGGAGGGCAGGCTGGGAGTTTCCCACTAAGGAAATGCACAAATGTCAAGAACACACCGAGAACCGAGAGTGACGATCACAATCAGAGCGACTGTTTACATAGTTCCACCAGACATCAAGACGGCATTAATTTTCCATCTACTTCTGGGTTTTAAATGCCTGACCCCTGCCCTCTCCCTCCACCTTATAGATGGGGATTTTCACTGTGTCTAAATCGTATTTGCATTCTCCACTCCTTATTCCAAATCACTGAGTCCTGGGGCCACCCACGCCCTCATAGCTCTGCCGTGTGTGCTGCAAGCAAGGTGCAGTCTTTCCCTGGCCAAGCCCTGGCAAGAAGCAGCACACAAACACCCAAAAGAAAATATCTCCTCCCCAGGCTGCAGGATGGGTGCCAGCATCCTGGTTGTATCAGCAAAACCCAGGTGTCCTCTTCACTGCCTGGCCGGTTGACAAAAGCAAAGCATGTTAGCTGTGGTTCACAGTCTCCTAAGGGGTTTGGGAAGAACTGGTATTGCTGTCATCGGACTATCTGCACCCAGTGCTCAGACAGCGCTCTGCTGTCACTGCTTTGTACACTCTGCAGGGCCAGGTGAATTGAGTGACAGAAGCCACTCAGAGGAAAAGAACAAGGAGGTCGGCCAGGGGCAGAGGCGCCTGGAATCCTAGCACTCTGGGAGGCCGAGGCAGGTGGATTCAAGACCAGCCTGAGCAAGAGCAAAACCCCCTATCTATACTAAAAACAGAAAAAGTGAGGCAAGAGGATCGCTTGAGCCCAATAGTTTGGGGTTGCTATGAGCTGTGATGAAGCCATGGCACTCTACCCAGGGTGAAAGAGTGAGACTCAGTCTCAAAACAAAAAAAAGGACAAGGAGGTCCATTCTTCTCACTCAAAAAGACCCAGGCTGTGGAATAGGTGGCTTGAATTTAAATCTTGCCTCTGTCTTCTCTGTGATTTTGAGCTGGGCCCCAATGTCTCAGCATTTAAATGGGCCTGTGAACAGCACTCACCCACTCACCACCCACAGCGGAGGCAGGGATTGCAGCGTTCATGCAGACCAAGTTTCGGACTTGGGAGGTGCTCAGAGACTGTCAGACTCCCTCCCAGTGATGTCTGTACTATGATGGTTATAAACATGGCTGGAGGAATTTGGCTGGAACCAAGCTGGGAATGGGATCAATATGAACTGATACACCCAGTACCCAGGAAACAGGAGAGGAGATGATGGAAACAGCTCCCCAGACCTTCCCAGGGTCCTCCAGCAAGTGAAGAAAGCCCTTCATGTTCTGCCTCAGCTTCCCCTCGGGGCTCAAACCTTGAGGCCCTGAGAACACATCTGCCAGCCAGGCAGGGAAAGGGAGATGTTGTGAAGGAGGAAACAGCCCAGGAACAGACTTTGGGGGGCAGGGGGAGAGCCAAAGGACAGGGACAATGTCTGCAAAGAAAACAGAGAGAGGCTCTGGGGGCGAGAGTGAGGTGATGATCGTGAAGATAGGGCAGAGAGCACAGCTCAGGGGGAGGACGTGCAAGATGGGGCAGGGGATCTGAACTGGGAGGGGTGACCGCCAGGCGTTATGACTGGGACAGTCCCAGGGACGTGGCTGAGGGGAGCACAGGAGACCCACCTTCCACTCCTGCCCCACAGCGGGAGGACCAGCTGTGCAGCACTGGGGAAGTCACTGCCCTTCTCTGAACCCACCTTTCCCCACCTGAAAAAGAAGCTGATAATAGTGCCCGTGCTCCCAACTTCGCAGAGCACCCATTGAGGTGACGGAGATGGAACGGCACAGGGGTTTAGCAGCTATAATTCTAGGGTTGACCAGGGAGATGGGAGATGGTGGAGGAGTTGTTTTCAGTGCCCCAATACAGTGGGAGGCCTGGAGAAACCAGAGTCCAAGAGAAGCCCCAGAACATGCTCAGGAACACGGACTGCAGCAGACAACCTCGTAAGGGGCTGTGTGTTCTTGGCAAGTGTCTTAATCCCTCTGTGTCTTTATTTCTTTTTCTTTAAAACACAGCTGATAGTCCTTCCTATTCACAGGGTTGTGAAAACTGCAGGGATTAATGTTGATGAAGAACTTGGAGTCTGATGCTTGGGAAGTGCTTATTAAAAGGAAAGCCATGGTGAGAGGGGGTGGGATTCTCCCAGCATGAGCAAGCCGGGCTCTTTCCGCACCTGTCTCTCCACTCAGAAGGAAGGTACTTTGCCTGCCTCTGAATTCCTTTCTCAACAAGGGATTGTCCCAACGTTTCCTCAGTTCAGTTCAAGCTGTTACCACAGCTGCCCCCAGAGGGGCTCCCTTCCCCCTCCCTCCCTTCCCCCTGCTGCCCACAGCCTGCTTACAAAAACATTTATCTTTTTTCTTAGCAAACCCGCATGGATTTGAGCTTTCTGAACCAGTGTTTGCCAAGAAACCAAGTCATCTATTTGCTCACACAAGTTCACACCCAAGTTTACAAGGTTAGGGTCTTTACTTCACCCAGATGCCCCACAGAGGCATCAGCTGTACAGTCAAGGAGAGGCAGACAGGTGAGGCCAGCAGGTGCTGCGTCCCCACAGAGCACTCCACCTCTCCGGGGACTTTAGACTGGCCCCCACCCGGGAGAACTGCGAGGAGCAGAGGGATGGGGGAGGGAAGGCACCGTCTCACCTCCTTACCACCTGTCCTGCTCCACAAAACTTTCTCCAGGGCAGTGACTGGACCCAGGGACCAAGTGGCTACTTCCTCCCAGGAGGGCAAAGATTCAAGGAAGACCTAACCCCTGGAAGCTATTTCTCCCCTAGACACAGGCCTCCTTGTCATGACCCTCTGTCCAGCCCCACAGGCAGCTTCTTCTAGACCTGTAACCAAAGCCTGTGGGGCCTCAGGCAAGGGGGAGGCGGTGCTCTGTGGGGGCGGGGAGGTTCATCTGCAGCTCTGGGTCTCTGCAGCTCAGTGGCTGTTTCAGAGATAAGGGGAGGGATAAGGGGAATAGCACTGGAGGCAGAAGGTGAAGAAGAAGAAAAAGGGGGGTAGAAAGAAGGGAGAAAAGGAAAAAGGAAAAGCCTAGGAGGAAAAGAAAGGAGAGAGCGGGACTGGAGAATAATCTAGAGGAAAGAGCCCTACATAAAAACCCCAAAATAATAGAGCTGAAGCCCCGATCTTTGCAGGGGAAACCTGTCCCTTTTTTATTTTTTTTTTTAAAGAGAGTCTTGCTTTATCGCCCTCAGTAGAGTGCAGTGGTGTCACAGCTCACAGCAACCTCCAACTCCTGGGCTTAGGTGCCTCAGCCTTCCAAGTAGCTGGGACTATAAGAACCTGCCGCAATGCCCACCTATTTTCCTTATTGTAGTTTGGCCAGGGCCAGGTTCAAAAATGCCACCCTCAGTATACGGAGCCGGCACCCTACACATTGAGCCACTGCACCGTCCAGAAAACCTGTCCCTTGAGTGGAAAATCATTTCAGAGTATGGACTCCAAAGGACAGACCTCCACCCTGAAATAGGCACCCCCACAGTGATAATTCTAGCTCCTGCCTGCAAGGAAGGAGGGGGACTAACAAGACGAATAAGAATAAGAACTGACATTTACAGCAACTAAGTCACAATAACAGCCTCCCTAAGCCTGTGCTGTGCACCCATCACTGGTCTACATGCTACCATCATTTTTTCCATTGAACATTCACAGCAACTCCCGGAAGCAGAGGCTGTTACTCTCCTGGTGTAACATGGGAACACAAGGTAAATTCAAGTGACTCACTGAACCTGTCATGGGGAGTATGAGAAAGGCCAGTGCTGAGCCCTGGTCTCCTGAATTCAGGCTCCCCTGGATGCTCACCACAAGTGGGTAAGGACATCGGGTGGCAACGTCATACCACGTACTGTCTCACAGGTTGCTCACTGCACAAGGAGACCTTCCAGGACAGGCCTGTCATGAGTACCTGAAGAGAGGGACATCTTCTCTAATTGATCCAAGGGGACTGGATGGACCAGTGGGCCCTGCCATTGACCTTCACTATGACTCCTATTCTACAGTAGCTTCCTGTAGTACAGGAGCCCCTTAGCATTTATAGATCTGACCTTGCAGGTTTGTTACCCACAGGAGCCTCCACAGCAGGTCTGTGACATGAAATCATTGGCCTTTTGCTGAAACTCAACTGACTCCTTGTGGGAAGGTCGCTGGGCTGGTGAGTGAAGGTGGCTGCGCACAGGTATGACTCAGATCCCAGTGCCATTGTGTTGTTCCCTGTTGTCTCCCCTCTTATGGGGGAGCATGCACAAATATTGGAACTATAATCAGAAAGCGTATCATTCAGGGCACACTCAAAGGGCTCCACTGACCGCTTATGGAAAGGATCAGAGTAACTCTTTACAACCAGTGGGAGGAGTCGAGGCTGGCGGAGCGCCTAGCCGTGAGCTTCGTTGGCCTGAGGTTGAGGGGAGAGACCTGGACTCCTGGGCCGCAGGGCGAGGAGGAGCTGACCTGGCAGGAACTGGAGCTGAAGGAGAACGTCGCCTCTGCCAGGAGGGTGGGTAGGACTGAGCACCTCGCCCTAGCTCTCCTCCCTCCTTATCTCCTGACGCCTCTCTGAGGCCAAACCCAGCGGGAAGCAAAAAGCAAAGGGCCCCTGGGTGATGCGACCCGGAGAGGCCAGCTGCCAACTTCAGGGGGGGAGGAGAGAGTACAGGACGGGTTGAGCGCGCTTCCTATTCACCTTTGAGAACTGACGGACTTTCCCCTCCTCTCCGGGCCGTACGGCTAGTAGAGTGTCCTTGGCCGTCAGTTCTCATGAGGATATCAAGGTGCCAGGCACCTTTCCTAGTCCATTTCAGGCAGCTATAACAAAATACTGTAGATAGTGTAGCTTATCTACAACAGAAATTTATTTCTTACAGTTCTGGAGGCTGGGAAGTCCAAGATCAAGGCGCTGACAGATTTGGTGTCTGGTGAGGCCCCATCTGTCTTCTTGCCACATTGTCACCTGCAGACAGGACAGGGGCAGCTCCCTGGGGCCTCTTTCATTCATAAAAGCAGAGCCCTAATGGCCTAATCACCCTCCATAGGCTCTTCCTTTCAATCTGTCACTTTGGGGGCTAGGATTCAACATACACCTTTTTGGAGGACACCAACATTCAGACTGCAGCACACCTTCTCCCCATGGGAATCTCAGCTCCAGAACTCCCCATGGGGGAGGCTGAGGCCTTTGTTGAGACTGCTTCACAGCCGGAAATTGATTCTCTTCCCTTCCAGGGGTGTTGACTCCAAGAGCATTCTCTGATAAATCTTTCCCTCACCAGTCCCCATGTCAGAGTCTTCCCCAAAGTGCCCTATCTGCAGAGGGGTGCAGGATAGGGGTTAGGAGAAGAGAGGCTGCAGATGGAGACAGACCATCATACACGCCTCAGCTTTGCCCTGGACTATTGAGGAGTTGAAAAGAAAGTGAGGCTTGGGGACAGACTGAGCTGGGTTTGAATCTGGCTCCATTACCAATGGCGGGACCCTGAGCAAGCCCCTTTCCCACTTGTAAAAAGAGGATGCCACTTGCAATGAACCCTCAGTAGGGTTCATTAGGAAAACTCGAGCAGAGGATGTTGAAGTGCCTTGCCCACGGTAAGTCCCCCAAGGCTGCTGCCTTTCCTCCTAAGCGTTTCCTAAACCTCAGGCCCTAGAGTACTGAACAGTGAGTTTCCATTTCCCACCCATCACATTGGAAAAGAAATTAAACATCCTGGCAGCCCTAAAGGGTTGGTGAGGATACAGGGAAACAGGAACTGTCACACGCTGCTAGTGAGAGTTTAAATTGGTATCGATCCCTGTGGAGACCACTTTGGCAACACTTAGAGCAGGGCTGGATATTTGTACACCCCTTAGCCTGGCAGTTCCACTCCTAGAGGAACTCCAGCAAGAGCACGAGAGGACGGGGAAAATGTTAATCGATGCTTCATTTGTAACAGCGCAACTTGCACTACCTGAGTGCCCACCAGCAGAAGAATGGAGAAATAATTTTTGGTGTATTAGCCCCGTGGGGTGTCCTGCAGACTTCAGACTTGAACTGACCCATCTTCAGCTCTCTGTCTCAATGTTGGCAAATCTCCAAAGTGTAACACTGGACAACAAACACAGCAGCTTGCAGAGAAGACACATGTAGTGACAAAACAGTTTCTAATTTATATACAGAAGGTACCAAAACACTGTAGACACATTTTAAGAAAGGAAAGAACTGTATTAAAACTGTAATACTCTGGCGCAGCACCTGTAGCACGGTAGTTACGGTGCTGGCCCCATGCACCAAGGGTGGCGGGTTCAAACCTGGCCCTGGCCAGGTTAACAACAATGACAACTGCAACAAAACATAGCCAAGGGTTGTGGCAGGCACCTGTAGTCCAAGCTATTTGGGAGGATGAGGCAAGAGAATAGCTTAAGCCCAAAAGTTTGAGGTTGCTTTGAGCTGTGACACCAGGGCACTCTACTAAGGGCAACACAGTGAGACTCTGTCTCAAAAAAAAATTTTTTTAACTGTAATACTCTATATATATATACCAATAACATTTGTTATCTTGTATATTATATCTGGTATCTCTTGTAACTGCAGAAGTCAAATGTGACTTGAGTATTAGAATTTTTTTTTTTATTTATAGAGACAGAGTCTCACTTTATGGCCCTTTGGTAGAGTGCTGTGGCATCACAGCTCACAGCAACCTCCAGCTCTTGGGCTTAGGCGATTCTCTTGCCTCAGCCTCCTGAGTAGCTGGGACTACAGGCGCCCACCACAACGCCCGGCTGCTTTTTTGTTGCAGTTTGGCCGGGGCTGGGTTTGAACCCACCACCCTCGGCATATGGGGCCAGTGCCCTACTCACTGAGCCACAGGCGCCGCCCGAGTATTAGAATTTTAATATAATTTTTGCCTTTCTTAAATGTGTATACATTTTTTGGCGATCTCTGAATGTACATGATTATACAGGGCGGCCATAAGATTCCTGCTCCATTTTAAAGCTCACACCATTTTAGATGGCACACAAACTGTATGGCCACCCTGTATAGTATTATATAATACAAATTTTATATCATATCATACATGATGCATAAACTTTAAAATCATATAAAATAATATAATTATTCACGGAGACACTATTTGTAGTAATAATATAAAAACCTGGCTGGGAATAACAACTAAGTTCAGAGGAAGGGAAGAAAGGGAAAGAATTGGGGAAAGGCACACGGGGACTTCGCTTGTGTCCATAAACACTTTGTGGTTTTGTTTTTTTTTTTATTTAATCTGAAGAAATATGGCAAAATGTTAAAATTTCATAAACCTGGGCAGCATGTATGTGGTACTCATCACCTTAATGGCTCTGCTTTCCTGTTTGAAAATGCCTGCATTTTTTTTTTTTTATATAGTTTTTGGCCGGGGCTGGGTTTGAACCTGCCACCTCCAGCATATGGGGCCAGTGCCCTACCCCTTTGAGCCATAGGTGCCGCCCCATCATGCCTACATATTTAAGGTCTCTACTGTTTCACGAATTTTATTCCGGGACCCTTGGGCTCAGTATTTTAAACCAACCTTTAATTAACCAACAGGGCTGGCTTGTTTCCCAAGTCCTGCCCTGCCAGTCTGTAAGAAGGACTCCTGGGGTTCTCCCTTCCCTGAAATCTTGGAGAATCCACTCGGCTCTCACCCCACGTCCCAGAATGTTGGACAGTCCGCTCTGATTCAGTAAGTGTTTGCTTCCGTTTGTTTTAAGAATCATCTGACACACAGCCGGCCCTGAGAGCACTTGGCAAACTTCTACCCAATCACTGGAGAGGCTTCAAGTACTGTAAATGGAGCAGGAAAAACACTGTCTTCCTCACAAGGTAACTCTTCTCAGTCACATGCACCAGGAAGCCTGAGGACACTTGCCCAGAATCAAGGGCTTTCCAAGTAATTGTCACCAAGCCACACTCAGAAGACTTGACACACTTTGTCCAGCAGCCCGGGCTCCTGCCTTATACCCTTAGAAGGTTTCTAGGGGTGGCTGCCTTCCCTGGTCAAAAGAAAACAAAACCCAACTCCAGGGGTTCAAGAATTGCACAGTAAGGGCGCAGAGCAATGTCCCCTTCCAAGGCATTTTCCCAAATCCGCACTAAAAATGTGTTTAAGAAAATAGCACATTAGCTTGGCCTTGGGAGTTGATGAGAAAAAATAAAATCATCTTTCATTTTTCTATACCAGAACCCCCCCCATGCCCAGGTACATACAATTCTCCTCTGTCTCCTTAATCCCTTCTGAATGTGAACTGAGGACTCAATCACTCCAAAGGAAGTTATTCTGGGAAGAATCGAAGGGAGGTAGGAAGGTGGACAGGTGGCTGAGTCTGTCCTGGCCTTGCCACCCCTCAGCACTGGTCTCCACTCACCATTCCATGAGGCCACCTCTGCAAGGCTGGACCTCCTACCACACCCCCACATGGAACACAAACAGGGCTGCCCTAAAAGTCAGCCAGATGGCATTGAGCCTATGGCCAGATCAGGGGACCCAGACGATTTACAAGTAAACCAGTAACATCATATCATTGCAGGGGAGACATGTGCTAGGCAGAAAAGCAAGGTGGGGGAATGGAGCAGAAAGTCTACTCCTCACCTATAGGGTCAGGAGGCCTCTCTGGGGAGGCAGTTTTGGGCAGGGAGGCATCTGAGCACAGGGTGGGAGCCAGGTATGGAGATGTGGGGGTGGGGGAGCGGTCCAAGAGGGACCTGAAAGGTTGTGATAGGAAATGCCGATGGCAAGACAGCCTGGAGTGGACCTAGTCACAGAGCTACACAAGCAACATCATGGCTACCATTTTACAGAAGAAGAAATAGAGTCTAGAGCAGTGGGTCTCACCTTCCTAATGCCTCCTAATGCCGCAGCCCTTTAATACAGTTCCTCATGTTGGGGTGACCCCCAACCATAACATTATTTTTGTTGCTACTTCATAACTGTAATTTTGCTACTGTTATGAATTGTAATGTAAATATCTGATATGCAGGATGTATTTTCATTGTTACAAAGGGGTCGCAACCCACAGGTTGAGAACCACTGGTCTAGAGGTTATGGAGCTCCACACCACCAGCATATTCTAGCTGAGCCACGTCATCTGACCCTGAGAGCTGCACCTCGACTTATTCTCTCTGTCTCCCTGGCCCAGGACACACAGGTTCATGTCCCTGTGCATAGCCCTGGACCAGCTGTGGGCTAGAATCCAGAAAAACCTTCACATTTAGAAAGTTCATGCATTTCAGTTACAGCATCGACTATGACAGCCCTGGGAAATCCAGGCTCGCACAACACAACAACATGTGTTAATATGCATGCCGCAAAACATACTCAGCTTTATACTGCGGAAGCTAAACAAAGAATAGTCTCCATTCGTTGAGGTTTTGCTGCTAAAGTTGGGTCGCATTTTGCTGCCAAATTAGTTACCAAAACAAACAGAAAACAACTCCTGGTTTTCAGAGCCTTCTGGATTTCCATTTAAAGCAGTGGGGGGACACCGTGTTATAAATTCTGAAAATGATGGCTCTGGGCAAACAAAGGTTGCAAAGCCAGCTGGAAACGAGGTCATGCACATTTACATCCTGGCAAGGCCCCGCTGTGGGAAGAGTGGCCAAGGGGACAGAACACTCAGGTGCAAACTTCCTCCTTGGCAACAGAGGCAATGGCAGCTTTTAAGCCGCTGGCCACAGGCAGCTCCAAGGTGATGCCCAAGTCCAAGTGCACTGGCCAGGTTAGAGCCACAGGGTGGAAGCCCAGCTATATGGAAGAAGCCACTTAACCAAAAGCCTTATAACCAGCTCCATAAGGAAGAAAGTATTTTTTTAATAAAGGTTTTACGTTCCCCACATTTCAAATGAGATTTCAGTGTTCACACCATGAGTAGAGCTGGCTACTCTAAGTAGCCTTAAATTGGTGGTATCATAGCAATGAATTTTATCGCAATAGTGGTAGCTTAGCAACTGTAGTTTCACAATGAGCAGAAAGTAAAGAGCTTTCAGTAAGATTTAATGACCAAAACTTTGTGTTTTTGTTTTTTTGTTTCTTTGTTTTTTTTAAATCATAGCTGTGTACATTAATGCGATCATGGGGCACCATACACTGGTTGTATAGACCGTTTGACACATTTTCATCACACTGGTTAACATAGCCTTCCTGGCATTTTCTTAGCTATTGTGTTAAGACATTTACATTCTACATTTACTAAGTTTCACATGTACCCTTGTAAGATGCACTGCAGGTGTGATCCCACCTATCACCCTCCCTCCGCCCACCTCCCCCGCCCTCCTCTCCCTTTCCTCCTTCCCTCTATTCTTAGGTTATAACTGGATTATAGCTTTCATGTGAAAGCCATAAATCAGTTTCATAGTAGGGCTGAGTACATTGGATACTTTTTCTTCCATTCTTGAGATACTTTACTAAGAAGAATATGTTCCAGCTCCATCTATATAAACATGAAAGAGGTAAAGTCTCCATCTTTCTTTAAGGCTGCATAATATTCCATGGTGTACATATACCACAATTTATTAATCCATTCATGGATGGATGGGCATTTGGGTTTTTTCCATGACTTAGCACTTGTGAATTGGGCTGCAATAAACATTCTGGTACAAATATCTTTATATAATGTGATTTTTGGTCTTCTGGTATATACCTAGTAGAGGAGTTATAGGATTGAATGGCAGATCTATTTTTAGATCTCTGAGTGTTCTCCAAACATCTTTCCAAAAGGAATGTATTAATTTGCATCCCCACCAGCAGTATAGAAGTGTTCCCTTTTCTCCACAACCACACCAACATCTCTGGTCTTCGAATTTTGTGATATGGGCTAATCTGACTGGCGTTAGATGGTATCTCAAGGTAACTTTGATTTACATTTCTCTGATGATTGAAGATGATGAGCATTTTTTCATCATCAATGCAGTTTTTACTTAGGCTTCCTAGGCTTATGTTTAGAATTTTTGCTGCCATATTCAAAAGCAATGTTTCTGTTAGGTTTTAGTGTTAGAATTATCCTAGCTTTCCATCTTTCTAATGTTCTGGGGAGATTAACATTGCATTAACAATATTCTATGTCTGGAAAATTTTAAAGAATATTGGAGGGGGTGGTGCCTGTGGCTCAACGGAGTAGGGCGTCAGCCCCATATGCCAGAGGTGGTGGGTTCAAACCCAGCCCTGGCCAAAAACTGCAATTAAAAAAAAAAAAAAAAAAGAATATCAGAGGTTAAAACTATCTAGCACTGGAGCCTTTTTTGTTGTAATTTTCTGTAATCTGTTCTTTGTCTTTCTTAACATTTTGAACAATCTGAGCTTGCTGTGTTATAGAATATTTCTCACTATGGTTTTCTCTAGCGTTTGCTCTTGATTAAATTCAAGCTGTACCCTTTGGGCACCCACAGAAGTGACGATGTATCTTTCTCAGCACACTGCATCACGAGTCAGTTTGTCCCAATGTCAGGGATGTTAACTTTGATCACTTGGTGGTGTCCCCAGTTGATTCACTGTAAATCATTATTGATTATCTTTCTAATTAATGAGTAATTTGTGGGTAAATACTCTGGGACTTTGTAAGTATTCTATCCCTTCTCAAACGTTTACCTCTTAGGTTTAGGGTCTACTCGTAATTTTTCTAACTCTTATTATTTCTTCTATATTTTTCAGTTGTCATTCTTCTCTAAGAAAGAGTTTTACCTTCTCTACTTGCTTACTTGTTCATTTATGAATTTATATAAATATGGAATTTATAGGCCGGCGCAGTGGTTCACACCTATAATCCTAGCACTCTGGTAGGCCAATGCAGGTGTTTTGCCAGAGCTCATGAGTTTAAGACCAACCTGAGCCTGAACCAGAGCCAGACCCTGTCTCTAAAAAACTAGTCCCAGCTGCTTGAGAGGCTGAGGAAAGAGAATCACTTAAGCCCAAGAATTTGAGGTTGCTGTGAGCTGTGATGTAACAGCACACTACAGAGAGTGACAAAGTGAGACTGTCTTTAAAAAAAATGGGATTTGTAGATTTTTATTTTATCTGGGGGGTTATATTATATTTTATTACTATTATTATTAATAATAATAATTTTAATGCTCATGTTGTCCCAGAAGAGCTGGTAGGAGACCTTCAACCTGACTTCTGTATCTTTTGGGTATGTTTCCATTATTCTAATATGACCTTCCTTCTACAGCAGGGAGTTTCAGGCCCTTCCTGTACTTTCCCTGACTTTTTTTCCAGGGAGCCCTGGCTCCTTTCAATGGAGAATGACATTCAGGAACCACAACCCTACAACCTAGTTAGCAGGTGTGTTCATTGTTGTTGATGTGTCTCTAGCGACCAAAGCTAGAAACGTGTGTGTGCACAGGAGTGTGTGTGATGAGAATCTATGTATGTGTCCATATTTGTTTGTTTGATTTTTTTTCCAGGTTAATTTTATCAGGTTAAGGAAGTTTTCTTTTTTATTTATTTATTTATTTATTTATTTTTATTGTTTGGGATTCATTGAGGGTACAAAGAATTAGGTTACACTGATTGCCTTTGTTAGATAAAGTACCTCTTATACTTGTGTCCTGCCCCCAAGAGGTGTGCCCTACACCGTGACCCTCTGTCCCCTTGCCTCCGTCCTCTCCCCACTTGCTCATCCTCTACTCCTACCTTGTATTAGCTCATCTGCTGCCTTCATATTAGAATTGAGTACATTGGGTTTTGCTTTCTTATTCTTGTGATTCTTTACTAAGAGGAATGTGTTCCACCTCTATCTAGGTAAATACAAAAGATGTAAAGTCTCCATCTTTTTTGATGGCTGAATAGTATTCCATGGTATACATATACCACAGCTTGTTAATCTAGTCCTGGCTTGGTGGGCATTTCAGCTGTTTCCACATTTTGGCAATTATAAATTGAGCTGCAGTGAACAGTCTGGTGCAAATGTCCTCATGATAAAAGGATTTTTTTTTCTTCTGGGTAGATTCCGGGATCAAATGGGAGGTCTAATTTGAGTTCTTTGAGGATTCTGCATACTTCCATCCAAAAACACTGTATTAGTTTGCAGTCCCACCAGCAGTGTAAAAGTGTTCCCTTCTCTCCACATCTGCACCAGCATCTGCAGCTTTGAGACTTTGTGATGTGGGCCATTCTCGTTGGGGTGAGGTGATATCTCAGGGTAGTTTTGATTTGCATTTCTCTGATGACTGGGGACAATGAGCGTTTTTTCATATGTTCATTAGCCATTCATCTGTCTTATTTAAATAGGTTTCTGTTCTTACCTCTTACCCAGTGACATATAGGCTTGTTGGGTCTTTTTTTGTTGATTAATTTGAGTTCTCTGTCGATTCTGGTTATCAAGCTTTTGTCCAATTCATAATATACAAATACGTTTTCCCATTTAGAAGGTTGTCTGTTTGCTTTGGTTGTTGTTTCCTTAGCTGTACAAAAGCTTCTCAGTTTAATTAAGACCCATTTGTTTATTTTTTGTTGTTATAGTTACCACAGAAGTCTTCTTCATAAAAATCTTTCCTCAGGCTGGTATCTTCAAGTGTTCCTCACACTGTCTTTAAGGATTTTTATTGTTTCATGCCTTAGATTTAAATCTTTTATCCACATTGAATCAATTTTTTATTTTGTTATTTGTTCTCTGTATACCTTTTTCTTTTCTTATCTATTGTTGGTGATTCCTTGAGGGCACAGAGAACCAGGTTACACTGATTGCATCTGTTAGGTAAAGTCTCTCTCATAATTGTCCCACCTCCAAGAGGTGTGTCAGGCACGACGTTGGAGCAATTTTTGTAAGTGGTGAGAGGTGCGTGTCAGTTTTGCCTTTTATATGTGGTTATCCAGTTCTCCCAGCACCATTTATTCAATGGAGATTCTTTTTCTTTTCCTCAGTGTATGTTCTTGTTTGGTTTGTCAATTTATTGGGTGGCTGTAAGGTGATAGTTTCATCTCTTGGTTTTCTGTTCAGTTCCAAATGTCAGCATCTTTCTTTTTGTGCCAATCCATGCTGTTTTGATCACTATGGTCGTGTAATATAGCCAAAAGTCTGGTAAGGCGATACTCCCAGCTTTGTTTTTATTACTAAGAATTGCTTTGACAATATGGGGTTTCTTCTGGTTCCCCACAAAACGAAGAATTATTTTTTATAAATCCTGAAAGTATGATGGTATTTTAATGGGGATTGCATTGAATCTGTAGATTGCTTTGGGAAGTATAGACATTTGAACAATGTTGATTCTTCCCAGCCATGAGCATGGTATGTTCTTCCATTTGTTAATATCTTCTATTTCTTTTCTCAGTGTTTTGTAATTTTCTTTGTAGAGGTTCTTTACCTCTTTTGTTATGTATATTCCTAGGTATTTCATTTTTGTTGAAGCTACTGGGAAGGGAATTGTCTTGTTGATTAGCTTCTCATCTTGGCTGTTATCATGTACAAAGGCTACTGAGTTGGGGACATTGATTTTGTATCCTGAGACATTGCTGTATTTTTTGATCACTTCCAGGAGTCTTGTGGTCGAGTCTTTGTACAAGATCATGTCATCAGCAAAGAGGGAGAGTTTGACCTCTTCTGCCTCCTTTAGGATGCCTTTATTTCCTTCTTTTGTCTGATTGTATTGGCTAGAACTTCCAGGACTATGTTGAATAGTAGTGGCAATAGAGGACACCTTTGTTACCAGTTCTAAGTGGAAAAGGTTTTAATTTTACTCCATTTAGACTATAATATTAGCTGTGGGTTTGTTGTTAATGGCTTCAGTTTAAGAAATGTGCCACCTATGCCTATATTCTTAAGTGTTCTAATTAGAAAAGGATGCTGGATTTTATTGAATGCTTTTTCTGCATCTATTGAGAGGATCATACGGTCTTTGTTTTTGCTTCTGTTGATAATGGTGAATTACATTTATGGACTTGCATATATTAAGCCAGTCTTATATCCCTGGGATGAAACCTACTTGATCATGATTAATGATTTTTTTTAATGTGCAGCTATAATATCTTCTCTAGGATTTTATTGAGAATTTTTGCATCTATATTCATTACTAAAATTGGTCTGAAATTCTCCTTTTTACTTGGGTCTTTTCTTGGTTTTGAAGTCAGGGTGATACTTGCTTCATAAAACATGTTGGGGAAGATTTCTTCCTTCTCAATTTTTTGGAATAATTTCTGCAGTATGGTATAACCTCTTCTTTGAAGGTTTGATAGAATTCTGGTGTAAAGCCATCTGGTCCAGCGCATTTTTTTTGTTGGTAATTTTTTTACCTCAGTTCTTGATATTGATCTATTCAAGAGATCTATTTCAAGAGATCTTTCTTCTTGATTAAGTCTAGGGAGAGGTTGTGATTCCAGGTTTTGATCCATTTCCCCCACATTGTCAAATTTCTGGGCATAGAGTTTCTTGTAGTACTCAGATGATCTTTTGTATCTCTGTGGCATCTGTTGTTATTTCCCCTTTATCATTTCTGATTGAGGTTATTAGAGATTTTACTTTTCTGTTTCTAGTTAATCTGGCCAGAGGTTTATCAACTTTATTTATTTATTTGAAAAACCAACTTTTTGTTTTATTAATTTTCTGAATGATTCTTTTGTTTACAATTTCATTGATCTCTGATTTAATTTTGATTATTTCTTTTCTTCTGGGTTTGGGAGAAGATTGTTTTTCTTTTTCCAATTCTATGAGATGGTTCGTGAGTTTCTTGATGCACTCTCTTTCTGTTTTTCAAATGAATTTCCCTCTTAAGACTGCTTTTACAGTATCCCACAGGTTTTCATAGCTTGTGTCTTCGGTGTTGTTATGTTTGTGGAATTTAATGATTTCCTCTTTTATTTCTTCCTAAACTCAACTATCATTCAGCGCAAGGTTGTTTAATTTGCACATCTTTGTGTGGGGATCAACTTTGTTGTTGGAGTTCAGTTCCATATTTATAGACTTGTGGTCTGAGAAGATACAAGATATTATTTCTGTTCTTTTAATTTTGCTGAGGTTTGATTTGTATCGTAGGATGTGGTCCATTTTGGAGTACGTACCATGGGCTGACAAGAAAAATGTATATTCTTTACCTTTGAGATGGTATATTCTGTATATGTCTATTAAACCCATTAATTCTAGGGTCACACTTAAGTCCTTTATATCTTTGTTTAGTTTCTGTTTAGAGGATCTGTCCAGTTCTGTCAGAGGGGTATTAAAGTCCCTGACTATTATGGTGTTATGGGCTATCAGATTGCTCAGACCCCTCAAGGTCTGTTTCATAAATATGGGAGCATTTAAGTTGGATGCATAAGTATTTAGAATTGAAATGTGTTCTTATTATATTGTTCCTTTGACCAGTATGAAGTGTTCATTTTTGTCTTTCTTAACTTTAGTTGCTTTAAGTTGATTGTATCTGCAAGTAAGATTGCAACCCCTCCTTTCTTCTGATTTCTATTTGATTACCATACAGACCCTGAGTGTTGGTCCTTCAGGGACAAGTATGTCTCTTGGAGACAGCATATGGATGGCTTGTGCTTTTTTTATCCAGTGAGCCAGTCTGTGCCTCTTCAGTGGTATATTCAGTCCATTGACATTTATTAAAAGAATTGGTAAGTGTGGTGGAGTTCTATTCATCTTATTTTGTGAAAGTCCATTGTGTAGTTTTATCCTTCATGCCACTGTGGAAGCTAAGTTTTGACCTTTAGCTTCTGGGTGTTTACTTTGCTGGTGGTCCATTGTGGTGGTCACTGCTGAGAATAGGTCTAAGTATTTCCTGTAAAGCTGGTCTTGTGGTGAATTTCCTCAGTGCTTGTATATCCTCAAAAGATTTGATTTCTCCATCAATTTTGAAGTTTAGTTTATCAGGATATAGTATTCTGGGCTGAAAATTGTTTTGTTTAAGAATGTTGAATGTGGATGACTAGGCTCTTCTGGCTTGGAAGGTATTATATGAAAAATCTGCTGTCATCCTAATGGCTCTGCCACATTAGATCAGTTTTTCTTGATGAAAGAATTTTTTCTTTCATCTTGACTTTGGACAGGTTCATTACAATGTGTCTTTGGGAAGCTCTGTTTCAGTTGAGATGAGCTAGGGTTCGATATCCATCTGAAAGAAGTGTGTCAGGATCTTTAGTAAAACTTGGAAAGTTTTCCTTTATGATACTCTCCAGTAGGGCTTTCATACCTTTGGGACAATCTTCTTCCCCTTCAGGAATCCCTATTATTTGTATGTTTTAACACTTCATGGAGGCTCATAGTTCTCTAAGTGCCTGTTCTACTTTCTCTCTCTTCTTTTCTGCCTCTTTAGCTACCTGGGTTAACTCAAAGACTTTATTCTTGAGTTCTGAGGTTCTTTTTTCTCCAAGGTCTAATCTATTTTTGATACTTTTCCACTGCATCTTTACATTCCAGATTCTCTCTTTCATTTCCTTAAGCTCCTCCATATCCTTTTTAGATTCTACATATCTCTTGTCCGACTTTTGATTATGTCTTTCCATTTTCTTGTCCATTCCTTTTATTGTCTTTATCATCCTTATTTAAATTCCTGTTCTGTCAAGTCCATTAATTCTTTATATGTGGAGGCTTCTGCAGTAGCTGCCTCATGGTCCCTTTGGGGAATTCCTCTGTTTCGCTTTTCATGTTGTCCAGAATTTTCTGTGGGTTCCTCCTCATGTCTTGTTTCTTCCTGTTCACCTCCTTGTCCTCTTCCTTTCTTCTCACTGCCTTTGCTTCAAGTTACCTTGTCTCAGAGCGTAGGTCTTGAAGTGGCCTCAGCCTGAGCAAAGCCAAACTCTTCCTCATGCCCAAATAAACAGAAGTCCTTGCTCTTGATGACAATATGTTGCAATATGTGTCAGCACACCAGGTGGTGCTGTTGTGTTTTTAGGAGACAGAGTGCACAGTCAGTAATCCCTATGGTCCTTATTCCAAACTTAGTTGCCTTCGGTGATTGCCTGATTATTTCCTAAGCATTTAGACCCTGGTAGGTTGGGATCTTAAAGCTCAGGAGAATCCTTCAGGGGCAGGTCTCACAGTGCCCCCTGACTCCAGTTCCTGTGGGATGCAGGAGTCCCTCGGCCTATCCCAATAGTGGAGTTCTGGTCTGCCCAATGATGTTTTCTTATATTCCTAGTTCACTGACAGATTTTATCATAAATAGATATTAAATTTTGTCAAATAATTTGTCCAACTACTAAGATGATCATGAAGTTTTCTTTTAATATTCAAATTGTTAACAACTGATTTTTGAATGTCAAACTAACCTTGCATTCTTGAGATATTCCTGCTTGGTCACAGTGCATCATTTTTTTCATATACAGGGTAAGGTTTTATTTCCTAAAATTTTATTAAGGATTTTTATATCTGTTCATGAGGGATATTGGTCTGTAATTTTGTTACAATGATTTTGATGTCAGAGTAAAACTGCCTTACAAAATGAGTTGTAAAATATTCTTTTATCACCTATTTTCTGAAAGAGTGTGTGAGACTCACATTGTTTTTTTCTTATATGTTGAGCAGAATTCACTAGTGAAGCCATTAGGGCCTAGAATTTTCTTTTTTCTTTCTTTCTTTCTTTCTTTTTTTTTTTGGAGACAGAGCCTCAAGCTATTGCCCTGGGTAGAGTGCTGTGGCATCATAGCTCACAGCAACCTCCAACTCCTGGGCTTAAGCAATTCTCTTGCCTCAGCCTCCCGAGTAGCTGGGATTACAGGTGCCCACCACAACACCCCACTTTTTTTGGTTGTAGTTGTCATTATTTGGCAGGCCCGGGCCAGATTCGAACCGCCAGCTCTGATTTATGTGGCTGGAGCCTTAGCCACTTGAGTATAGGCACTGAGTCAATACTAATTAAATTTCTATAATAGATAAAGATCTTTTCTAATTTCCTTCTTTTGTGCCAGTTTTGGTAATTATATCTTTCAGGAAATGTGGTTATCAAATTTATTGGCATAAGTTGTTCATCTTATTTTTATTATCTTCTTAGTGCTTATGGGTCTATAGTAATAGTCATCTGTCTTTTTTGTTTCTTGGTTAGCAGCTAAAAATTTATTAATTTCTTTGATCTTTTCAAAGAACCATTTTCTTCAGACTTGGCATAATTTCTGATGAGATGTCTATGATAATTTTTTTTTTTTTTAAGAGACGGAGTGTTACTGTGTCGCCCTCAGTAGAGTGCCATAGAGTCACAGCTCACAGCAACCTCTAACTCTTGGGCTTAAGTGATTCTCTTGCCTCAGCCTCCCAAGTAGCTGGGACTACAGGTGCTTGCCATAATGCCTGGCCATTTTTTTTGGTTGTAGTTGTCATTGTTTGGAAGGCCTGGCCTGCATTTGAACCCACCAGCTCTGGTATACGTGACTGGCACCCCAGCCACTGAGCTACACCAGGAGCCAAGCCTATGTTAATTCTTATATTCTACTCTATATAAAATGTCCTTTCTCCTCCCTGGCCTCTTTTAAGATTTTTTTCTATATCAGTAGTTTTTAACAGTTTGATTGTTATGTGTTAATTTGGTTTTATTTTTGTTTATCTTGTTTGGAAGTGTATTAATCTTCTTGCAACTTTGGATTTATAATTTTCATCAAATTTGGAAATTTCTGGCCAGATTTCTTTAAATACTTTTCTGTTCTTTACCCCCCCTTACTCTCTTCCCCCTCCTCAGCGTCTGGGACCCCAGTTACATATGTGCTAGACCACTTGGTACTGTCCTCCAGGTCCCCTTGCTGAGTTTCTTTTTCATTTTTTCTTTTTAATGTTTCACTTTTAGACAGTTTCTCGTATTTTCAAGTTTACTTTGATTTGTAGTATTTCATCTTTTATTAACCTCAGTTAATATTATAGTTTTTAATTCTTAATGTTGCATTTGTTTGTTTCTTACATCTTCCCATTCTTCATGTTTGTGTTTTCTTTTTGTACTTAATTAAAGTAGCTGCTTAAATGTTCTTGACACTAGTTCCATCATCATTGTAATTTCTAGGTCTATATCTTTCTCTCTTTTTACTTTTTTATTCTGAAATGACTTTAGGCTTATAGAAATGTCACAAAAAATGGTAAAGAAAGTTTATATACACCTTTCACCCAACTTCCCCCAATATTAACACCTTACATAACCAGGAAGTTTACAACAATACAGTACTGTTAGCTAATCCACAGCCTTGCTGCAGTTGTGCCTGCATTTCTGCTAATGTCATTCTCTTGTTTCAGAGTCTAGTCCATGATTCCACGTTGCATTTAGTTGCCATGTCTCTCAGTGTTTCTGAATTTGTAAGAGTCCTTCAGTAATTTTTTGTCTTTCAATGACCTTGACCCTTTAGGAGAGTACTCGTTATTTTGTAAAATACCCCTCAATTTTTGAGATACTTTGAAATTATATTAATATACTATTTCCAGTGTGATCATTTCTTAATACTACTAACTAATAATACTAATGTTAACAAACACTGTATTACAAGCATTTGTATGCTTGGTACCATCTAAGCACTTCACATATGATAATTTACTTAATCCCTCAATTTACAAACTCTAGTTGTAAAGTGAGGTGCTTCAGGAGCCAGCATAGGGACACCTAACCCAAAGGGCAAAGGGTGAGAGGAAAGACTCCTTTAGCATGGCCATTGTCACTCCTCCTGGAGGTCAGCTCCTAAACAGCAGCAACTCCGCATTCTTCCTTCCCATTTATGTTTTGCTCAGTGCTGGGCATGCCCTGAAGCTGATTGATGTTTACACGATAGCTAGACAAGCTGAATGATCAGGTGTCTTCACTAGTTGAGACAGTCTGACTGTTTTTTCCAAGGGAAAAAGTCAAGATCTTTATCCACCTTGGTCTTTCAAAGCATCTAAGCTGTTTTCTGGCCTTCTTGGTTTTGAATGTGCCGTCTTGTTCCCACATTTCTACCCCGTTTGTCACTAGAACCTTCCTACATGACTGATTCCATATTGTCAGTATCACTTATCTCAAGAATCACTCTTTCCAGACACCCAATCCCTGACCTTTGGAGGCCACACCCAGCCCATAGAGAGTCCCCATCCATCCTGTCTGCCTGCCTCAACTCAGCAGGGGACCTTGCCTGACAGGTCACAACTACAGACACACCCCTCATGAGGACATCGTGGCCAGTGACAGATGCATATGTGACATGGTCCCCTAAAATTATAGTGGAGCTGAAAACTCCATCATCTAGTGAGCTGAGGTGTCATGATGCAGCATGAGCATTTTCCATTCAGATACACAAGCACTTACCATAGTGTCAAAGGTGCCCTCCCTGTTCAGGACAGTGAAGACGCTGTACAGATTTCAAGCGTAGGAGCCATCGACGGCGCTGTCTACCCCAGGGTTCAGTGGGGCCTTTCTCATCCAGGCCTTTCTCAGGTGTACTGTACGATGTTTACACAACTACAACATTGCCAAAGGACACATTTCTCGTGACGGATTCTGTCATTAGCAGCATCTGACTACATAGACACACAGCGTTTCACTTGGGGCAGCATAGAGTAGACCCTCTGTTACCAAATCCCTTCAGTAGGTCCTTCGTCTCAGGGATTTAAAGAATGAACCCAGGGACCTCAAATCAGTGGTAAGATGGGATTTTACGAGACAGAAAGGAGCACAGAAAGAGCAGAAAGCACCGGAGCTGGCAAAGGGGAAGACCCAAGTGGGAAGTCTCACACATGAGTCCTTTGTCTAGGGGTTATACGTAGCATTAGGTCTTTGCAATTTTTGCCTCAGGGAAGGAATTAGGGTGTTTGCTCCCTACTCAAGGTGATCTCAGGTTGTGAGAGCCCAGATGGCGTAGTCTGGAAAGGGCAGCCAGTTTGTGTGTAGAGATGGAGCTTGATTTCTGACCTCACCTGGGCCTAGAGAATAGGGGGGAGGTGGTAGCTCTCCAGCCTGAGTAGGGAACCCTGAATCACTTCCAGAATATTTGTTGCACAAAGAATTAACCAACCAGCCACTCAATCTATACTGGACTCCCTAGACAAGTGTCGCTCACTGCAGAATTAGAATTCCTGGCAGCCTTTGGTTAAAGTTTGTATTTCAACATGCATTCTGAAAGTGGGTTTTCTATGGTAAACCAGTATTTGAAGTTGAACAACATATTTGTTAATTAATTCATGTATGAGAGCTATACATTTCCATCAATTGAACGACCTACACTTGTTACTGTCATTTTCATCTACACATATTACAACGTTGGAAGCTGGACTCCATGATTTACCCTTCTGTGACTGTGCGGCTGGACTCCAGTATTTACCCCTGTGTGGCTGTGCAGCTGGACTCCATGATTTACACCTGTGTGGGTGTTCAGCTCTTGTTTATGATTTCCACCTGTGTGGCTGTGCAGGTGGACTCCAGTATTTACCCCTGTGTGGCTGTGCAGCTGGACTCCATGATTTACCCTTCTGTGGCTGTGCGGCTGGACTCCATGATTCACACCTGTGTGGGTGTGCGGCTCTTGTTTATGATTCACACCTGTGTGGGTGTGCAAATAGTAGTGAGTTTACCCTTAAATGACATTTAAAGATTTTTTTTTTTCAACCCCCAACCGAAATTATTAATATTTGAGATTATGTAGTGTTTATAAACTCCTTGTCTTCCCAGGAGCTTTTTTGAGAACTCGCGTTATGACTTAGCCACAAATTAAATGGGAATTTTTGAACCTGTAGGTTTTTTGGGGTTTTTTGCATTTGTAATTATGCCTTTGATATCCATATGAAAATCCTAATTTCACTTAGAATGGATATTAAGTAAAAGTTCAATAATAATTAAGGGATTGAAAACAAATGGTATCACACATGCCAAGTGCTGTTTAGGGGAATGATATTAGTAACAAATCAATGTGGGCTTATTTATGTTGGAGGAAGAAGCCCAGTGTAGAGAAGGCACCCAGACAGCATGTTTAAAACAAAAAGGACTTTGTTTCAGCTGGTGGAGTGAGGGCGTAGAATTCAACACGGCCACAAGCCCCGCCAGGTCAGTCTTCTTTTTATCCCCAGTGGGAAGTCCCAGTGTACAGGTCCCTTTCTCACTGGTGAGTTTGAGTCAAGCTGGAGAAGCGAGCTCTGGCTTTTACAGGAATGTGGGCTGTCACAGAAGAGGAAGATGTGTTAGTTTCCAGATCCCAGGACGTTAAGTTTCTAAATTCCTAAAAGCTGAGTCAGCACAGGGAGGACCTTGAAGGTGTGTCCTTGGGTCTCCTTGAGAAGACCTCTTGTCTGGGACCTTACTTTTTCTGGGTATCCTCTCTCATATATGCTGTCCACTGACCCACCTAGACGCACATGTATACACATGAGTACACACAAACCTTAACACCCACGTCCATACAAAGATGTACACTTCCACACGTATCCCAGCCTTCTTTCAAATTCTTTAAGGAATTCCAAGCTAGAGCTCTTTTAGAGTATTATACCAAACGTGAGGGCACTTTAGCCTTCTGGAATCCTTTGGCCTTTTGTTTCTATTCCTTACATCATTTTTCTTTTTGATTAATGTGCTGATTTGGGGAAAACTTCAACACATTTCTGCAAACTACAGAACCAGTTGGGTGCACACCTGAGTGCCTCCATCTTTGTTATCAGATCATAGGTATTTCTGAAACTGTCCCCAGATTACTGGCATTCTTTCCTTTTCATGTAATTTATCTTTAGTTCCTACCTCCTCCCCCCTTAGCCCTCAGGCCCTGTCACCTTTCCTGGTCTGTCTTTCTTAAGTTCTGGCTCCCAGAGAGATTGTCCTGCACAAGTCTGGGGTGGACGTCTTGCTGGTCAGGCCAGTTTCCTCATGTACTGAGGTTCATTCTGATTTCTCTTAGTTGGGACCTTAGCAAGACACAAAGACAAGCTGAAAAGCTTAAGTGCACCCATTCCCTCACTAAGCAGATAGTGCTGTTTGTATTGTGTGAGGACCACGGTAGACAGATCCTGGTCTTCACACACGTGAGTGCAGTGGGGAAGGGACTTCAGAAGACCAACCTCGTGTCAGGACTAAAGAGTCCAGTTAAGAGGAAGTGACTGAACTGTTCCTGGCTGCTGGCCCAATCCTGCCTCCCCAAGAGCCCTAGACAGATCAGTGGCACTACTGGCCCACAGTCACCCTCCGTGTGAAGTGGGACTGCATCACCCAGTTTCTTGTGTCTTTTCCAGCAGACAGGAGCTGTGTCCTCGATAGCTGGGAGGAAAGGGCGGTTGGAGTCAGGAGGCAGGGAGAGCTCACCCTGCCCCAGGCCCCTCGGTGACCTGTGCAAACCTCATCTGTTTCTCTGGAAGAAAATGCACCAAAATGCTTATGCTGGCTACTGTGGTACTTGTGCTGTGTGTGTGTGTGTGTGTGTGTGTGTGTGTTCATTTCCCAAAGATTACATCACTTTGCAATGGAAAGAAATTCAAAGAGTGTAATTATTGGAAAGTTAAAAACAAAGACTGGCAGCATGCTCTGCAAACTTTTAAGCACCTTTCACATGAATGTATGTGTTTAATCCTTCTGATGAACCACATGGCATGGGTATTTTTTTCCAGTTTTACAGCTGAGAAAAGGATCAGTTTAATAGCCCAAGGTCACTCAGGTAATAAAAAACTGAGCCAGAAGTTGGATTCAGGCCCTCTGACTCCCAGACTCTCTCTTACACCACCTTGGTTGTTACGTCCTAAAATGTCATCTCCTCACCGTATTGGAAAGACAGCTTCTAGACATAGCTTAGGAATTGATTTTCTCTGTTCTTAAAGCACTTAAGGTGGCGAGCTGCCTTCATCACCTGTCTCCTCCTTAACATCCCTGACTCCAACATGAGATTGGACTCTGTGAATCTTGGGTGTTACTGCATCACAGTTCAGACCAATTCATGGGACACTCCCGAGTGTCCCTGGAAAATGTCCACAGACTTTAACTTCATTTGAATAATGGGAAGAAATGATTAGAATTTTGTACCCTATAGTACTCAGACTCTAAGATTGACACACGGCTCAGAACCCTAAGAATGATCAGACACTTTCCAAAAAAACCCGAACTCGGCACAAATTTTGTGCCGAAAAAACTCGGCTTATACTCAAGTATATACCATAGGTTTAGTAGTGCTTCACAGTTTACACAGACACTGAGATGGACACACTGCACAGGGCCCTCAGACTGACCAGTCTCCTCCTTAGGTTTAGTAGTGCTTCACAGTTTACACAAACACTGAGATTGACACACTACTCAGAGCCCTCAGTCCGACCAGTCTCCTCCTTAGGTTTAGTAGTGCTTTACAGTTACACAGACACTGAGATGGACACACTGCTCAGGGCCCTCACACTGACCAGTCTCCTCCTTAGGTTTAGTAGTGCTTCACAGTTTACACAAACACTGAGATTGACACACTACTCAGAGCCCTCAGTCCGACCAGTC
>CAUYPK010021429.1:0-16386 GCA_963574355.1 Loris lydekkerianus | reverse complement strand
TATTTATTTATTTTTTTATTGTGGAGAAGGGGCGGGGAAAGAAGGCAGGGGAAGAGGTGCGTCACAGGGTCAGGCCAGTGGCATGGTACCACATTGGCTGTATATAGGTAGAGGCAGTTTCAGGCCAGGCCTTGCTGAGTCGTTGCTACGCGGAAGTAGCTCGAAGGATTTACTTCTAGTCAGGCTCGGGAAGTTGCACTAGGCCTCAGGCACATGGCAGGGCCCAATGCTAGTATGCAGTATGATACTCTCCCACAGTGCTGGGCAGTGGCAGCAAGCTGTGACTCCCAATCAGCCAGGGGATCCCAAGAATAATGACCTGTCATGGGTTGGTGGGTTTAGTGTATTAAATGCATCTTTGACTTACAGTATTTTCAATTTGCAATTGGTTTATCAGGATGTAACTGCATCCTGAGTCAAGAAGCATGTATATATGGGTATATTGACAATTCAAATTCTGTAATTTTAATTCCCAGATATAAATAAAATGAATTACATTTCTGCTTTTTTTTGCAGCCAGGAGATGAAATATATCCTAAAGATGAGAATGGCAAATGGCTATATCATAAGATAAATCTGTGTGACACTTGGGAGGTAAGTTCAAGTGCACTCTTACTTTATTTTATTTTTTACTTATTTTTGTTTTGAGACAGAGTCTCAAAGCTGTCACCCTGGGTAGAGTGCTATGGCATCACAGCTCATAGCAACCTCCAACTCTTGGGCTTACTCAATTGCCTTGCCTCGGCCTCCCAAGTAGCTGTACTACAGGAACCTGCCACAATGCCCAGCTATTTTTTGGTTGCAGTTGTAATTGTTGCTTAGCAGACCTGGGCTGGGTTCAAACCCGCCACCCTAGGTGTATGTGGCCAGTGCCCTTGCCGACTAAGCTACGGATGCTGTCTGCACCTCTTATTTTAAAAGATTCTATTTTTAAACTGTGATTTGATATTCCTGTCATATTCATGAAGAGACCTAGCCTTTACTTTCAATGGAAAATAGCAGGATAGACAAAGTAGTAAAATAGAAAAGTCAGAATAGGCATTTCTAATCATAAGTACAGGTATATCAAATAGATCATAATGAGGAAATCTACCAATGTGAAGAAGGAAAGAATAAGATTTTTTAATATTAAAATATAAGAGATGTAAATAATAAAATTAAAATTTCTAGGATCTATACAATAGAGGTCTAAGAAAAAAAGCAAGAAAAAAATAGGACAAGAAGAAATATTTGAAAGAAAACAACCAAAGATATTAAATGAATCATGGAATATGAAACAGGAAAGGTAAGGATACCACACCTAGTTGCATTTTAGTGATATTTAGAAATGGTCTGGGTGTAATGGCAGGAACCCGTAATTTTAGCTACTTGGGAGGCTGAGATGGAGGATCACTTGACGCCAGAAGTTCAAGACCACAGCATCCCATGATCACACTTGTGAATACCACTATACTCTAGCCTGAGAAACACAATGAGATCCTGTCTTTACCACAGACAAACAAAAAATAATATCAAACATAAAGAGAAAATGTTAAAACTTCCAGAGGATAGCAAGCAAGCCAATAAAGGAGGCAAAATGAAATAATAAAAATAATCATCCCAAGAGGAAACAGGAAAAGAAGAAAAGAGGGAAAATAAACAGGTAGAAAAAATAGAAAATAAATGGCAATGTGGGAGATTTAAACTCAGTGATATTGGTAAATCATGGTGCATGCAAATGGTCTAACCACTTCCCACTAAAAGGCATAGTTTGTCAGAATGAATAAGCATCAAGTCCCACTACATATCAGATATAAGAAACTCATTTTAAATAAAAAGACACAAACAGGTTTAAAGTAAAAGTTTTTTCAAAATATGAAAGGATAAAAAAAGATATACTAGGCTAACAATCAGAATAAATTTGAGGTTGCTATTTTAATATTAACAAGAACTTCAGAGCAAATGGTATTACCAGGGATAAAAAAAGGTTATTTTATAATGACAAAGGGGTAAGTCTTAAACATCTGTGTTGGAAATGGAAGCAGGCTTTTCAGTGCTTTGGTGAGAATTCCAGGATATTCTAACTTGACTTTAATCCAGAATGTATGCAGATTTGAAGTTCTCTCAAATGCATTAATTTGAAGTTGTCATTTGCAATATCAAGCACTTAATCCTCTTCTAGCACTGACAAAGTCAATTCACCTGGCTTATGCACAGGTGGGTTGTGGATCTATTCCTTTCCAGTTCAAGGGTCTTTTTGTGGTTGGAAAGTAATATGTTTAAGCTCTTTTGAAAGCTGCGATAGATGATCATGCCCCAGCTGGGACAAAGAAGGCCCTGGCTCAGTCTCTTTCAAAATCTCTGCTAATGTTTGAGACATGTCAATAATTCCAATGTTCACATGACACTCCCATAATTCTAGTTTGTCTTTGAATACAGCCACTTATCTACTGACTACAACACAGTTGTCATTCTCCCCTGAAGTGACAGACTGAGTTTGTTAAGCGGATTGAATATGTCACACATGTAAGCAAGTTTTGTACATTTAAATGTACTGCCAGTGGTGAGTGCTTTTCTAAAAGAAATCTGTGGAGCAGCTCTTTGAACTCAAAAACTGTGGCCAGTGATCTGTCTTGAGAAAGCCATCTCAGTTCTGTGTATAAAAGAAGATGCATGTGCCTTGCATTCATCGCCTCACAGAGCTGCGTAAACAGCACACATGCCCCTGTGAGTTAGGGGCATGTTCTTAATATGTTTGATAATTTTAATTATATCCTACAAAATATTGCTTAGTTTGTATGACATTTTTTCGCTAGCTGGCATTTCTCTGTGAATAACACAGTGTGTAGACCCACATTCAGAAGTGACCTCCTTGACCTGAGTAGTGAAGCCAGGAAGCCATCCAGTCAGGACAGCCATCACTGCATACATGCATACTGATGCAAAATGACCAATTCACGTTTCCTGATATGTGTCACTCATAGGCTCAAATACTTCTGTAGCTGTGATGGTGGTCAGAAACAAAAGTACACATAGCATATCCTCATGCACATTCTCCTTAAAAAGACCACACTAAACCAAGCATTGTTGCCTTATTGTCAACATCAGTAGACTCATCAACCTGAATTGCATATCATGGTGACTCATTAATCCTCTCTAACAACTGTGTCTCAGTATCTCTGCTATTTCATCAATTCATTTAGTGCTGGTGCTAAAAGAAGAGCACATGCCACCTTTTGAACTGCAGCCTCTCCTTAAAGTTCACAGCAATCAAGATCTACTCTTAACCAGTAGTAAAGGGCTTCTTAGCATTAGTTAGCAATGCCCTAAGCCATTAATACCGTATATACTCGAGTATAAGCCGAGATTTTTCCGGCACAAAATTTGTGCCGACTTCAGGTTTTTCAGCACAAATTTTGTGCTGAAAAAAACTTGGCTTATACTCGAGTATATATGGTAATGATGCTGTTGGGAGGCTGAGATAAGAGAATCACTTAAGCACAAGAGTTTGAGGTTGCTGTGAGCTGTGATGCCATGGCACTCTACTAAGGGTGACATAGTAAGACTCTGTCTCAAAAACAAACAAACAAACAAAAAAAGAATGATGCTATCAGTGCAGCCGTGAGGATAATGGTTACATTCTTATGAAAAAGTAGTTAGGACTCAGTAGATTTACATTTTTACATAATAAGATAGGTGAACATTGGGGAAAAAAGGAGCAGGGAAAAGTCAATTGTGCAATCTTCTCAGATAGGGAGAGGAGTGATTGATGTTATCTCTTCCTTGGTCTGCTGTGGAGATAACCTTGTAATCTTATCAGTGTAATCTTGTCAGCAGAGTAGGTTAACAGAACTCAGATTCCAGAATTTATTTAGGCTGCACTCTTAAGGTTATATAGGCATGCCCTTGTTATATAGAGGGTTGTATATCCTGAAAGATTTAAGGCTATAGAAAATCAGAAATATTTTGCCCCAAAATATGTCTTTGACTTACAGTAGAACCTCCATAGTTGATCACCTCCTTACATTGACCACCTCCTTAAATTGATCTAATTTTCATAGATCAGACATGCACCACATGTGCATCAGTACAGTAGGCCTAGTTCCTTATGTTGACCACCTCCATATGTTGACTAGTTTGTTACAGTCCCTTGGTGGTCAATTTACAGAGGTTCTACTATATTTTGAGATGGCTGTCACAAGTCCAGCAGACAGAAATAATGCTACAAAGCTGTCTTTTGTGGAGGGAAATTTGTATCTGTGATTAATAGAGAATCCGACACCTTTAAAGGTCTGAAAAGAAACATTTACCATCTATTCTCTCTGAGAACTGTTACCACTGAGGAGGCTTTGTCTGCTTAACAAGACCATCCTTGCCAGCCACCCTTCTTTTCTTCTAGCCATAACCTATCCTGATACCAAAAACCTATTTGGTCACAGTCCAAGCCACATTCTTTGAAAGAAAACCTCTATACCTAATTGAGGAGTTGAACATTCATTCTGCAGACACCTGTGAATATGTGTCAAACAAAATGTGCTTTTTTCTCCAATTAATCAGTCTGCCTCATGTTAGTGATTTTTCAGAAAACTTTTAGGGGGCCAACAGCCATGGTTCTAACAGGGCTAAGAGGCCATGTCCCTGTAAGTAATCTGTGAGGAAAGTGATGCGGAGAGGCAAAAGATCTTAGTTGTTGTGGGAACTTGGCTTACAACTTGGCTTACAAATAGTTAGGACAAAGAATCGTGAAGTCACAGCTATTAGTTTGGGCAGAGGATGGCAGTGCTACACACTCAGTTCCCAGACTTAGTTCTCCTTTTGACACAATGAGTTTGGGGGGCCCTGAAATTTCATTTTTCCTTCACAACATCAGATAACATAGGCTTAAAAATCAAATGTATTATTAGGGATAGAAAAGCACCTGGGGAGGCTAAGGCAAGAGGATTCTTGAGGCCAGATGTTTAATAAGCTTAAACAACATAGTGAAACACCATTGCTACAAACAACAACAACAACAACAAAAATTACCCGGGTGTCGTGGCACATGTCTGTAGTCTTAGGTACTTAGAAGGGTGAAGAGGGCAGATAACTTGGGCCCGGGAGGTCAAGGTTTCAGTGAACTATGATAGACCCACTTTGCTCCAGCTCAGGCAACAGAGAAAAAGATCCCATCTCTAAAAAAGAAATAAACAAAAACTCACCAAAAAGATAATACTAATTTTTAACGTATGTACACCAACATATGTATAGCACTGCCATCCTCTGCCCAAAAATTACTAAGTAAGGTATCTTGAAGTAAGGTATCTTCAAGATATATAAAGCAAATGCAGGAAGACATTGATAGATTCACCCTTATAGTGGAATATTTCTGACATACTTTTTTTAATTTCTGAGAATCCAAGAAAAGTTAGACCTAATTTTATATATAATATTGTTACTGAAACTGCAGGGTGGTTGGCCTAGGTCCAATTGCTTTTAGCACAAAGATCCAATTATTGAGACAATGAGGATTGCCAAGGAAGAAGTGAATTTTTTTAATACAAAAGAAGTCTTGTGGGGTTGTGGGGGAGAAACCAAGAGACTCTTCCTTATCAGTCTTCCAGGCTAAGGGAGATCAGGGCCTTTTTAAGGAGGGGTCATGTGCCTTGTGGCAAGTAGGGGGTGTTAAGATTTGCTGTCAGGAAATCTGTCCTGGGGACTTCAGAACCTCAGCTCCTTTACCTTATAGAAAATGTATCATTTCTTGGAAACCACTCAAAAGTCAATTAGTTAAAGGAAAGGATTTAAAAAATCCATATGGGTGTCATAGAAATTTATTTGTGGATACACATATGGATGAGAAAAGAGAGAGTTTTGAATCTAAAAATAGAAGAATACATATTTTTCACATACACCAAAACATTTTTAAAAGTTGCTCAGGTACTGTGCCACAAAAAAAATCAACAAATTAGAAAAGAAAGGATCATTATTAATGTGCTGGCATACGCTATGAATATACAAAGGGAAGATATGGGATATAATATTTTCCAAACTCATTTGATCATGGAATGACTGCTTCTTCCCACCTACCCAGCCCTCCCCACATTTTTTTCCTTCATAGGAATGCTTATTAACATTTTCTTTTTAAAGAATTAACAGTCATCGTTTTTATTCTTTTTTTATTTTATTTCAGATTGATAGAAGGGTACAATTAAGTTACATTGTTTGCGTTTATTACATAGAATCCAAGTTGTAGTTGAGCCCTTCAGCCAAGAGGTATGCCATGTACCCCTACATTGTGCCTGTTAGATGGTAGCACACCAAACCCTCTCCCTACTCCCGCTCCCCGTCTTTGGATGTAGTTCTGTTTTTCTCTCATGTGAGCATGTATTGTTCATCTATTTCAGTGGTTCTCAACCTGTGGATCACAACCCACAGGAACTGTATTAAAGGGTTGTGGCATTAGGAGGGTTAAGAACCACTGATCTATTTGGTTTCAAAATAGTATTGAGCACATTAGATACTTGCTTTTCCATTCGTGTGATTCTTAGGAGGATGCTTTCCAAATCTATCCAGGTAAGCATTTATTTTTCCTTCTTGGAAGGCTTCTTTCCTGGCCTGTTTGCATTTACTCTACAGGCTTTGGAAGCTTGCAAAGATGCTGGCTTGGTGAAATCCCTTGGGGTATCCAACTTTAACCGCAGGCAGCTGGAGCTCATCCTGAACAAGCCAGGACTCAAATATAAGCCAGTCACCAACCAGGTACTGCTGACCAGGCTCTCTGGGGGATTTTAGGGAATGTCTCATGTAGTATTTATTTACAAAAAGAAGCCTAAACTAGGAATCAGGAAATCTTGTGGTTATCCACAAAAATCTCATCATAGGACCCTGGGCGAGTCTTTATTTTTTATTTTTTATTATTATGCACACATAATTGTTATATATCTTTATAGGCTACATGTGATGTTTTGATACAGGCAAGCAATGTGAATTAATCAAATCAGGTAATTAGAGTACCCATCACCTCAGACATTTATCATTTCTTTGTGATAGAAACATTCCCATCCCATTCTTTTTGCTATTTTAAAGTATATCCTAACTTACAGTTGATTATAGTCACTTTGTTGTGCTATCAAACACTGTTCATTCTATCTAACTATATTTTTGCACCAATTAATCATGCCCACTTTATCCTCCCCACAACCCTTGCCAGCCTCTGGCAACTGTCATTCTATTCTCTGTTTCCGTGAGATCAACTTTGTTTAATATTTAGCTACTTGTCTTTCTATGCCTGGCTTATTTCACTTAACATAATGTTCTTCATTATTTTGAAGAACAGGTTGTTGCAAATGGCAAGATTTTATTCTTTGGTGTGACTATACAATATTTCTTTGTGTGTATGTACCACAATTACTTTATCTATTCATCCATTGATGGACACTTAAGTTGATTCCATATCTTGGCTCTTTTGATTAGTGCTGCAATTGTCATGGGAGTGTAGATATCTTTTCAATATACAATTCAGTATTCACCCCTTCTTTGGATACACACCCAGCAGCAGGACTGCTGAATCATATGGTAGGTCTACATATAGATTTTTGAGAAAACTCTGTAACTATTTTCTACTAATTTACATTTCCACCAGCAGTGTACAAGGGTTCCCCTTTCTCCACATCCTTACTAGCATGCATATTGACTGTCTTTTTGATAAAAGCCATTTTAACTAGAGGGAAATAATATCTCACTGTAGTTTTGATTTGCATTTCTCTGATGACTAATGATGTTGAGCATTTTTTTTATAAGATCATTTGCATGTCTCCTTTTGAGAAACATCCATTCAGATCTTTTGCCCATTTTTTAATCAAATTACTTCATTTTTCCTATCCAGCTGTTGGAGTTGCTTATAATATCTAGTTATTAATCCTTTGTCAGATGGGCAGTTTGCAAATATTTTCTCCCATTCTGTGTATTGGGAGAAACTTTACTGATTGTTTCCTGTGCTGTGCAGAAGCTTTTTAGTTTGAGGTGATCTCATTTGTCCAGTTTTACTTTGGTTGCCTTGGTGTTACTCAAGAATCCTTGCCCTGGGCAAGTCTTTTGACGTCTCTTAATTTATGTTACTTTAGAAAAAATATTTGAAAGGTCAAAGTAACCAAAATTTTTTGAAGAAGAAGAAAAATAATGAGCAAGACAAGATCTGCTAGATATTGAGACACGGTATAAAATACTTAAAATAATGTAAAGAATCAACATACCAATAATTGGAGAATAACAAGTATCTTAAAATGGGCCCAAGTTGAATAAAAAAGATAATATAGAATAAAGTACCACAAGTTAATGGCAAAGAGATAAATTTTTCAGTAAATAGTGTGATAAGAACACTTAGTTCTTAAGGATAGTTCTTAGTTCTCTAAGAATAGTGTCAATAGAAACAAACAGATCTCTGCCTCATATTATACTGCAATGTTAATGTCTCTTTCATCAGATGTAAAAGAAAGGAAATTGTTTGTAAATACAACAAAAGAATTTTAATTTTCTGGAGCTATTGATAGAAAAGAAAGCCATGAAAAAATTATAAAGAAAATTTGGTAAATTTAATAGTATAAAAATGCTAAACTCTGGGCGGTGCCTGTGGCTAAGTGGGTAGGGCACTGGCCCCATATGCCAAGGGTGGTGGGTTCAAACCCAGCCCTGGCCAAACTGCAACAAAAAAATAGCCAGGCATTGTAGTGGGCACCTGTAATCCCACCTACTCGGGCAACTGAGGCAAGAGAATCACCTGAGCCCAGGAGTTGGAGGTTACTGTGAGCTGTGACGCCACAGCACTTTACTGAGGGTGATAAAGTGAGACTCTGTCTCCAAAAAATAAAAAGCCAAACACTAAAAATACCAGGGAAAAATTAAAGAGCAAACAAATAGGTAATAATATTTTTTAAATATAATTTTAAAAGACTTATATCCTTATGAAGTAAAAGTGAATGAAAAAAACCAATGAGGAAAAAAAGCCCTATGGCTCAACAGAAAAAATGAACAGAAATTCACAAAAGACAAATTGCAAATTGGTAAACATGAACAATTTTCAATTCACTATTAATTAGAGGAACTTAAATTTAAGTGTGATTTTTGTTGCACATAAACTGGCAAAGTTTTTTTTCTTATTTCTAAATATAATGCTATGTGTCAAGTGATGAAGTGCTGATGAGTATCAGTTGGATCAGCCTTACTGGAAAGCAGTCTGACAATATGCATTAAGAGCCTTAAAAAAATGGGGGGAAAAAATGAAACAACACAGTATAAAAAAATTAGGGGAATGATTAAATAAATTATTATAAGACATTCATATGTGAAATCTTAGCAAAAGATGTTCTGGAATCTTTTTGGAGTAAGAGTAGTGAACAATATATGAAGGGGAGAGGCAAGGAAACAAAATGTAATATGCAATATAGAGAAGATTAAAGAACTTTTTAAGTATATAAAATTAAAGAACTTTTTAAGTATATAAAATTATATTCAACTACACAGCCTTAATTTTGTGCTCTATTCTCCAATGTAACCACACAGGTTGAGTGCCACCCATATTTCACCCAGCCAAAACTCTTGAAATTTTGCCAACAACATGACATTGTTATTGTTGCATATAGCCCTTTGGGGACATGTAGGGATCCATACTGGTAAGTACTTCTCTTCAGAAAGTATTTCCTTTTGTATAGAGTATGAGGCTAATATACATAACTGTATTTGATTAGAATGACTTTTTTTGGCCATGTGATATTAGGAAAGTAACTTAACCTCTTTAAGTCACTATTCATTCATGTATATGAACTAGAGCTCACCAGGGTATTGTAAAAATCAATTACATTGTATGTATGAAATTACTTATCAGTGCCTAACATAAAGGAAAGAATTAATAAATGTTAATTTAAGTCAGATGGGGTGACTCACACCTGTAATCCCAGTGCTTTGAGAGGCCAAAGCAGGAAGATCACTTGAAAGCTTGAGGTTAGGGGTTCAAGACCAGGAATACAGGGAAATCTTGCCTCTAAAACATAAAAAAAAAATTAGTTTACTTTTTGACAAAGGCATTTCAATGGCCATGTTTCAAAAAAAATTTTTTACTGTTTCTGAGCTTTTTTTATATATATTATTATTATTTATTATTGTTTAGGATTCATTGAGAGTGCAAAGAATTATGTTACACTGATTGCATTTGTTAGGTAAAGTCCCTCTTATAATTGTGTCCCCCCCCCAAGAGGAGTGCCATACATCATGTCCCCCTTCCTCCTCGTGTTTCAAAATTTTTGAACTTTTTGAATTCTGTATTCCATGTGATACATTTCTAATGGTGATGTGTTCCACAGACTTAAGCAGAAATCTTTCTACACTAAGATGATTCTAAGAGTTGTGCCTCTGTTTCTCCCACTTCAGTTTTCCTGCTTTTCCCTTTATACCTACCTCCTACCCAGTTCTCTCTGCAAGACTCTTCCAAAAGAATGTTATTTACTCTCTGAAGGAGGCAGCTCCTTCATCTTCCCTTACTCTCCTGAGACACTGAGACACTCTTCATTCAATGAATTCTCTGCACTCAGAGAAACTGGCTATAGGTGACCTCAGGCATCTTGGTAGGAGACCAGCTAAATGGGGAGACAGAGGAGTTGGGTGACTGATTAACCCTTGATTCTCATCCTTCAGGCTAAATCTGATGCATGTTTTGATTTTCATTTTAAAGGGTGAACACGTCTGTTCCACCTTTGCTAAAGGATAAACTTCTAAATTCACTGGGGGAAAAGTACAATAAGACAGCAGCTCAAGTTGTTCTGCGTTTCAACATCCAGCGAGGGGTGGTTGTCATTCCCAAAAGCTCTAATCCTGAAAGGATCAAAGAAAACTTTCAGGTAAGAGAATTGCTTTTATAAATGTGAAAAAAAAAAATAACTGTATTTGTTGGTTTTACTGTTAGGGAAAGTTCCACTCGTCTTACTAAGAAACGAGTAAGGCTTTTATATTTTATTTTATTTCAGTTCTTGATCCCCGATGTCCATATCTGGATATAATTGTAGCTAAATTTGAGACATTTCTAACACTTCAGGGATTGCTCATGACTTGCACATTATCCAGCTCTATTATATCTTCCATTTCCTTATTTACTTTTTTTTTCTTTTTAAGTTAACATTGCTAATCAGCTGAATTGATTCTTGACATTACCTACTTACTTCACCATCACAACAGAAATAGAATGAATAAAATTTTTAATTCATAATAATCAGTGTTTTACCTTCTTAGTGGCTCTGATAGAAGTTGAGGACAAATTTGAAAACTATTGAAGAGGTTCATTTAGATTTTATGAGTGCTAATTGCATTTATTCCTTCTACAAATGATCCGTGAACAGCACTGTAACATTTAGGTGAGAAAAGAAGCCACTAGACAAAGGAGTAATTGATTTACTCTACTAGTACCAAAGACTTAACTGCTAGGCAAATACAACCATATAAAAATATATAAAATGAATTAAATTGCTGAAGTAAATTGTTTAGTTCTATTCATAATTCATAGTTCTATTTCATAAGTAAAAATGAGATAAATGTAAAATGACAAAAAGTAAAAATGAGATGATATTTGTCTTTTCCCAAAGGAAAGTAATCAAAATGTTTGATAATGTTTAAAAAAGAAAGCACTTTCATGTACTATTGCTCTTAATGTTAATTGGTAAAAGTTGAAGGTATAGGATATATTTTTCCAGATTCATCAAAACTCAAATGCACATACTGCATATCTCACTCATATATGGAATCTTAAAATGTTGATTATGCAAAAGCAAAAAACAAAATGGTGGTTACCAGAGGCTAGGGTAGTTGTGGGGGCTGGGGAGATGTCAGTCAAAAGATAAGTAATTATAGTTAGATAGAAGGAATAAATTTCAGAAGAGCTATTATATAGCACAGTAAGTAAGTTAATGATGACATAGCAGGGGTCCTCAAACTGCGGCCCATGGACCACATGAGGCAGTGTGATTGTATTTGTTTCCATTTTGTTTTTTTACTTCAAAATAAGATATGTGAAGTGTGCATAGGAATTTGTTCATAGTTGTTGTTTTTTTTAAACTATAGTCCAGCCCTCCAATGTCTGAGGGACAGTGAACTGGCCCCCTGTTTAAAAAGTTTGAGGACCCCTTTTAAAAAGTGTGAGGACACAGAGAGTGGATATTATGTGCTGTTACCACCATGGGGGAAATGGGAAATACCTAAATGTACCTTTACTTACAAAATATTAATTAAAAAATCTTATAGAATATTTACATTTTATAAAATATTTCCCATTTTCCCTACATATGGTGGCATTTTTGGACACACTGTATATGAGGGTATGCATTTGTTAATTACCTAGATTTAACCATTCCAAAATGTATATATGTTTCAAAACATCATGTTATACTAGTGATTTTCAACTGTGTACTGTGAAAATTTTTAAAGATAATTAAGTGAATTATTTTCAAAAGAAATTCAAAGCATAGTAAGTATATGCTCTTTTTTACTTTGATCAACATAATTTAAAAGTGCCATGAGAGTTTAACAATAGGTGAAGTGTGCCATGAGATAAAAAAGTTTGAAAAATACTGTTACACATAAGAAAAGCATACAATTTAAATAATTAAATTCAAATGCACATATCCACTGACTCAGCAAAATGACTGTGTAAATGTATTGACATACATAGGCATGTGTGCACACATATACGGATGTTTATTACAGCATTATTTATAATTTTCAAAAAAAATAGAGACAATTTTCAATAGGATTCTATAAAATACATCATGACATATTTGTATACTGAAGTTTTTTTAGACACAGGGCTCTCACTCTGTCACCCACGCTGGAGTATAGTGTCACCATCATAGTTCACAGCAGCCTCCAATTCATGGGCACAAGTGATCTTCCTGACTTAGCCTCCCATGAAATATTATGGCCATTTAATGATGTAAGTATGAACATGAGAAGATATCTATGATATTAGATGACTATCTTCAGAGCCTTTTTGCTACTGTATGATGGAATGCAACTCGAACTTAAACTAAAAACAAAAAAGAGAGAGACAGAGACAGAGGTGGAAGCTCAAGCCTATAATCTCAGCAGTTTAGGAGGCTGAGGTGGGAGGATCACTTGAAGCCAGTAGTTTAAGTATGGGCAACATAGTGAGTGAGATCTCTGTCTCTAAAATAAGTTTTATAGATAGCTAGGCATAGGGGTACACACTCATAGTTGTAGCTACTTGGGAGGCTGAGGCAGGCAGATTACTTAAACCCAGGAGTCAAGGATATAGTGAATTATGTTGGTGCCACTGTATTCCAGCCTGGGTCACAAAGTAAGATCTCACTTCAAAAGAAAGAGGAAAAAAAGAGATACAATTTTATCTCTATCTATCTGTAGGTGGCAGAGAATTCCTAACACCTCCAGATTAATCATTTACTCTTCCTCAGTAAAGATGACCAGAAATAAAGCCTTCTGTCAGGGTCTCTATCAATGAAGATTGGCCCTTTGTGAGTCACAAACCATCCTCATATAAATTCTTGTGACCAATAAGTAGGATGCCCTGATTGGCCTCCTGGGCTATATCTCTCTCTATTCCCATGCTGAAGGAGGTGAGGTATGTGCTAAAGGGGGTGAGGTCATGTGTCAAGGCCACATTACCAGGGTAATGTGAGGAAAGAAAAGTTCTTAAAAGGAAAAAGGGAGATTTTGCTATTAGTAAAAAAAAGGAAATTATGATAAAGAGATTTATCAACTGATAATACTTTAACATTTACCAAAATGCCTCATATTAAAAAGTAGTTGACATAGATTTCCACAGTCTTAAAAAAGTAAGAAATCAACCACATGACTAATATGTAGGTTCATTAAAAATATATAAATGTTAATAAAGGGGAATTATACAACCAGAACATAAATAGTCAAAGCTAATGAAAAAAACATAACAGAAAATTTAATTGGAATAAAAAGGCAGAGGAGACATGATAAATGATGACAGACAGAATTTAAAGGATAAAACAAAATAAATGAAAAGTTAAAAAAATAAGCAAATTTAGCTACTTGGGAATAATTTTTAAGCATACAAAGGCAGTAGTCTAGAATCAAAAGCTAAGCATCTTATGTAGAAATAATAAGAATTTTTCATATTTGAAATTTTGTTTCATATTTGGAAGTAATGTATGGAATTTTCTGCAAGATGTCCTAGGCAGGATTATCTCAAAGAAGGTAAAGGGCAGACAGACTGTCCAGCTCCATATTGAAGAGCAGCAGCCCCCTCAACATACACACACACACACTAGTACAACTCTTCTTAGACATTTACAGAGATGCTCATACATCTCCTGAAGAGCTTCATCTTTGAAGAACATTAGCTAAATGTTCTATCTTGTATTTTTATTATTTCAGATATTTGACTTTTCTCTCACTGAAGAAGAAATGAAGGCCATTGAAGTATTAAATAAAAATGTCCGTTTTGTGGATTTGCTCATGTAAGTTATGAGGATCATAAATTGGGTACTGAAGTATTGCAGTGTTAAATGTCAACCAACAGGGATTATATGATGAACCCTGACCTATATCCATAGACAGCACAAGGGCAAAGCATGGTGGGCAGCATATTCTGAATTTTAACACACTTGGGGGAAATACTTCCACTATTAGAACTTCTAAACTTTTCACCCTATTGAACAGAAGAGTCCTTGGCTCAGAACCTGTAGCTCAAGTGGCTAAGGCACCAGACACATACACCTGAGCTGGTAGGTTCAAATCCAGCCCAGGCCTGCCAAACAGCAATGAAAACTACAACCAAAAAATGGCTGGGCATTGTGGCAGGCACCTGTAGTCCCAGCTACTTGGGAGGCTGAGGCAAGAAAATTGCTTAAGCCCAGGAGTTTGAGGTTGCTGTGATGCCATGGCTCTCTACCCAGGATGACAGCTTGAGGCTCTGTCTAAAAAAAAATTAAAATAAAAAAAGATTCTCCAAAATTGATCATATCCTAGGACACAAAAAAAAAACCTCAACAGAATCAAAAGAATTGAAATTTTACCTTGTATCTTCTCAGACCATAAGGCATTAAAGGTGGAACTCAACTCTAACAAAAACATTCGACCCCACACAAAGGCATGGAAATTAAACAACCATCTGCTGAATGACAGATGGGTGCAGGAAAAAATTAAACAGGAAATCATTAACTACCTTGAGCATAACAACAATAATGACACAAGCTACCAAAACATGTGAGATATTGCAAAAGCAGTTCTGAGAGGACAATTTATCACTTTAGATACCTACATTCAAAAAACAGAAAGAGAGAGCATCAACAAACTTACAAGCCATCTTATGGAATTGGAAAAAGAAGAACAATCTAAGCCTAAACCCAGTAGAAGAAAAGAAATATCCAAAATCAAATCAGAGATCAATGAAAGAGAAAACAAAAGAATCATTCAGAAAATTAATGAAACAAGGAGTTGGTGTTTTGAAAAAATAAATAAAATAGATAAACCTTTGGCCAGACTAACTAGAAATAGAAAAGTAAAATCTCTAGTAACCTCTATCAGAAATGATAAAGGGGAAATAACAACTGATCCCATAGAGATAAGAGATCATCTCTGAATACCAGAAACTCTATGCCCAGAAATTTGACAATGTGAGGGAAATAAATCAATATTTAGAATCACACCCTCTTCCTAGACTTAGCCAGGAAGAAATAGAGCTCCTGAACAGACCAATTTCAAGCACTGAGATCAAAGAAACAATAAAACAGCTTCCAATGAAAAAATGCCCTCGTCCAGATGGCTTCACACCAGAATTCTATCAAACCTTCAAGGAAGAACTTATTCCTGTACTGCAGAAATTATTCCAAAAAATTGAGGAAGAAGGAATCTTTCTCAACACATTCTATGAAGCAAACATCATCCTGATACCAAAACCAGGAAAAGACCCAACCAAAAAGGAGAATTTCAGACCAATCTCACTCATGAATATAGATACAAAAATTCTCAACAAAATCCTAGCCAATAGATTACCTTATCATCAAAAAAGTTATACATCATGATCAAGTAGGTTTCATCCCAGGGATGTAAGGCTGGTTTAACATACGCAAGTCTATAAACGTTATCCACCATATTCACAGAGGCAAAAATAAAGATCATATGATCCTTTGTAGAAGGATGCATTTGTAGAAGGATGTAGATGTAGAAAAAGCATTTGATAAAATCCAGCATCCTTTTCTAATTAGAACACTGAAGAGTATAGGCATAGGTGGCACATTCTAAAACTGATTGAAGCTATATATGACAAACCCTCATTTTACTGAATGGAGTAAAACTGAAAGCTTTTCCTCTTAAAACTGGAACCAGACAAGGTTGTCCTCTGTCACCTTTACTATTCAACATAGTGCTGGAAGTTCT
>CAUYPK010021428.1:0-23287 GCA_963574355.1 Loris lydekkerianus | reverse complement strand
TTGGGTACTTTATCTTCCATTCTTGAGATACTTTACTAAGAAGCTCCATCCATGTAAACATGAAAGAGGTAAAGTCTCCATCTTTCTTTAAGGCTGCATAATATTCCATGGTGTACATATACCACAATTTATTAATCCATTCATGTATCAATGGGCACTTGGGCTTTTTCCATGACTTAGCAATTATGAATAGGGCTGCGATAAACATTCTGGTACAAATATCTTCGTTATGATGTGATTTTTGGTCTTCTGGGTATATGCCAGCAGAGGAATTACCAGATTGAATGGCAGATCTATTTTTAGATCTCTAAGTGTTATCCATATATCTTTACAAAAGGACTGTATTAATTTGCATTCCCACCAGCAGTGCAGAAGTGTTCCCTTTTCACCACATCCACACCAACATCTCTGGTCTTGAGATTTTGTGATATAGGCTAGTCTCACTGGAGTTAGATGTTATCTCAAAGTAGTTTTGATTTGCATTTCTCTGATGATTAAAGATAATGAGCACTTTTTTCATATGTCTGAAGGCCATGTACCTCTCTTCTTCCAAGAATTTTCTCTTCAAATCCCTTGCCCAGCCTGCGATGAAATCATTTGTTTTTTTCTTGCTAATGTGCTTGAGTTCTCTGTGGATTCTGGTTATTAAACCTTTGTAGGAGACATACCTTGCAAATATCTTCTCCCATTCTGAAGACTGTTTGCTTGCTTTACTTACTGTGTTCCTGGCTGTACAGAAGCTTTTTAGTTTGCTCAAGTCCCAGTAGTGTATTTTTGAAGCTGCTTCAATTGCCCGGGGGGGTCGTCCTCATAAAATACTCACCCAGGCTGATTATTTCAAGAGTTTTCCCTGCACTTTCTTCTACTGAGTTCAGTTCTTTAGGATCTAAACCCGGAAGTGTGATTGTTGGGTACAGCAGTTCTACGTGGAGTTTTAATTTTGTGAGAAAGTTGTCTACTCTTCCAGAATGGCTGCATCATTTGACATGTCCACCAGCAGTGTGTGGGGTTCCAGGCCATCCACATCTTTGCCATCACTGTTTTTTTTGATGATGGCGGTAGGAATAGAAGTGCTCAGTGTCACTAATCTTGAGGGAAGTGCAAATCAAAACCACCATGAGATGTCACCTTACCCTCCTAAGAGGATTATAATATTTGCATCTTGCCTGTGGGACTTTGAGGTCAAAAAGACATTCCACAAGAAAACAACAGGTCAAAGCAAAAAGCAGATTTCAAATCAAGTCTTGCATGTTCATCTAACATTTTTTTTGACTTTGGGATAGGTAAAGAGTTCTTAAACAAGGTGAAAATGTAAGTCATAAAGGGAAAGATTCAATCACAGGGATTGTGTCTTACTTATCTTTATTCTAGAAATCTAGCATAGTTCTCAGATGTCAATAATTTTTCCTAGAAAATTTTCCTAAATTTGCAAGAAATATGATTTCAAAAGGGCTTTAGGGGTCGTAAATAGGACATGAAACCAAATTAAAATGTTTTGATCCCCCTTTCAATGCTTAACTACAGAAAATGTCATATTTAAGTACATATTTGCTTTCACTTATGTTAGCATAGCTTTAGATCACCAATGTTCAATAAAAGTAAATGCACTTACCTAGAACAAGTATTACTTAGGAGAAGAAAACAGATGCACAGATACAACGCTATTCCTACGTGGTATAGGCTGTCTTTTTTTTTAATTTCAGAGTAACATGAGGGTATAAACAACTAGGTTACAGTGCTGGTATTTGTCAGGTAAGGTCCCTCCTGTGGCCCGTCCTGCACCCAGGAGGTGTGTCATTTGCCCTCACCTTGGGCCCACTCAGTGGGGCGCTTCATGCCCCTTCTCCTTCCCTCCCCACTTCTCCCTCCTCCCCCCAATTTGAATTGAATTAAGTTTTTCTCTTACGTGGGCGTGTATTAGATTGTCTCCTGCTCCATATTAGCATTGAGTACCCTGGATACTTGCTTCTCCACTGTGTGATACTTTACTAAGGAGAATGTGCTTCACCACCAGCCGCGTTAATAGAAAAGATACAAGGTCTCCATCTTTTTATGGCTGAATGGTATTCCCTGGTATATTCCTAAGGCAGTTTGGCAGTTTGTTAATCGGTTCCTGGGTTGCACAGGCTGTTTATGAACACTTTGTGTGTGTACACAGGCACATGGCGATGCACTGTGTTTGACAGTGGTGCATTTGATTCCTCCATGGTAATTAGGACAGAAGGTTTAATTGATTTGTGATGCTGTCACATACACACACGTCACAAGAAGGAGAATTTCTATTAGGTAAGTTTGGAAAAACTATGTTTACTGCTTTAGGACTTTTCAAAGCCATGTCAAAGGTTTTACATATTCATTAAAATATGTAGTGCTGACCCCATTCTACAAACTCTCAGTCGTAAGTGTTAAAAGGGAAATAAAAGAAATGAATGGGAACCTGACTCAGGGCATCTTACTTATTTGTACTTTATTTTTCTGTCTCTCTTACCCACCCGTCTATTTCCAACATCTACAGCAGAGCCTAGTGATGAAGACACGTGGTACACAAACAAATACTACAACAGTGTATTATTAAAGGCAAAGGAGATATAAATTTATCCAGAATGGCAATTATTTAGTCCAAAAGAAGTATCTGGAATGCACAGATATTATAACTGGATATAGCTAATCTTTCCTTACTTCACGGAGTCTAGGTATCAACACCTTTAAACCAAAAATGAGATAAAGTTCAACATGGATTAGTATTAAAACACTTTGGAATCTGGGCATGCCCAACCCAAATCACTAAATATTCATTTCCAGATCCAGTAAAGCACATATATAGTGAGAGGAGAATTACGTGTGAAGGCCGTGGTTCCAGTCATAACTACGTCACCGGGAGGTTTGGGCCTGTGAGGCGCCTTTTCCTCAATTATAAAACGTGTCAGGAACATTCGACCTGTCTTCTTGCAGAACTTTCAAAACCATGATTGATTTTCCAATTTCTGTTATAGGCTATTTTTCTTTTCTACAAAGTTGAAAAAGTCATTCCTTGAAAGACATAGAAAATAATCTTTTGAAATAAATGGAAAGTGATGGAAGCATTGAACCTACCGAACCAAAGATACAGACCCCAGCTAGGGTGGTGACAAGTGTCTGGCAAGGGGGAGTGGCTGAGTTAGGTAACATTGCTCCCTGTGACTTCCGGTCTTATCCTTCCCGTCAATTAGTATAATAGGAAAGTACTTGTAGTGTTCAATGATTTCTTCCACTGAATCAAACTTCTGAAACAAGAAAAAAAAAAGATTTTTAAAATATCTTTTGTGTTTGTAGGTTAAAGGACAGTAAAGAGGAGAAAGAGGTGAACCCATTTAACAACTTTTGCAAAGGTGTTTCAGAAAATGATTTTTTTTTTTAAAGGGTGTGGCACATAAGCTCTTGAAGTATGAATGATAAGAAAGACAATGTGACTTACAAAGGAGAGTCCCAGGTGAGCCCTAGGGCAGGTCCCTAAGTTTCCTGCCCACCGAGTTCCTTGGGTGGTTCAGATTCTGTTGCCTGAGCTCTGCTCGACTGTGACAGCAACTTTCCCACACTACACGGCCCAGCTGGGTCAGCTGCACAGCAGTCTGCTCCTGGCTTCCCTGTTCCCTCTTTAACCTTACTCTGACCTTCAAAATGTAGAGGATCCAGGCTTGAATTTAGTAAATTAGCAACACCTGCAGTGAGTGTTCTTTCCAGAAAATCCTCTCCTCCTACCTGAGTGTAGTATGCACAGAAAAAAAGGCCACCAGGCCAGGTTAGCTCGCTGGGCTTCTTGTGAAATAACGAGGTGGTGGTAGAGGTGTACGAGTAACATGCTACGGCCATTTAAGGGAGAATAAGATTATTTTAGGTTTAGGGGAATTAGGAAGTGCTTTGTCAAGGACATAGACTTGAAAATGGGCTATATGTCGTAGGCCATCTGGACAAGTGGACAGTGCGGTGAGTCTGGTGAGCCGACTTTGGACGGGCTCCCGAGGGAGTCTGTTGAGAGAGAGCAAACAGCTTGCTCAACCTGCCTCCCAAGTTTGAAGACAACTTTGACCCCTTTCAACAGCCTGTGGGGTGAGCAGGGCAGGTAGAATTACTGTTCCAAAGAGCTAAAGGAATTTCAGGTCAGAGAAGTAGATTATTTTGCCAGAAGGCCAAGACTCTGTTCCAATAGAGCCTCACTTTTCTGGAAATGTGTCTGTTATTTCTATTACACAAATTGGCCTCTGCCTCGTGGTCTCTGCTGTTCCAGAGGCCAGTATAGAGGCAACAGGCTGAAGGATGGGAGACAGAGGTGGGCTACTTCAATTTTGATTTCGTTTTGTCCAAGCACATCCCAGGTGTGAAAGGTTGGAAGGCCTCAGGGATCCCCACCAGGGACTGTGATGGTCTCCTGGAGATGACATCCTGGTGGGGCCAGAGAGAATCATTTCCCATATGAATAGTTTGATTCAGGGACACGCACTGTGAGAATTGTCAGCTTAGGGCTTGACAACCTCGCCAGATCTTGGGGAGTTTTCCTTGGCAGCTGCTTGTGGCTGCTGGGAGGAGATGTCTTTTCTGTCAGGGGAGCACTAGATTGAAATGGTGGGAAACTATAACTCCCACCATCACCTCCAGCTTCCTGCCATCTCGTCACCATCCCGGGTGCAGAACATTTGGGACAAGAAATGTGGATAATCAATTGACGTTGATTTGTCTCCAGATCTAGCCCATCCCTGTCCTTTCTGGTTACGTGAGTCCACAACTCCCCCCTCCCACCTAAGCTCATCTGAGTTGGTTTTTTTTTTTTTTTTTTTTTTTTTTTTAACACCAAAGAGTGTTGATTAAATCTACAAGTGACTTGGCCCCTCTGAGCCTGAGTGTTGATTAAATCTACAAGTGACTTGGCCCCTCTGAGCCTGGATCTGGGGCAGAGTTTTCAGTGAGGTGACCCATGTGTAAGCCTGGCTCAGCATGTTCAGGCTGCCATTACCCAAACTGTGTCACTTCTAAACAATAGAGATTTATTTCCCACGGTTTGGCAGGCTGGGACTTACAAGACCAAGGATCAGGCACATTCAGTGTGTGGTGAGGACTGGTTTCCTCATGGACAGGCTTTCCTGCTGCGTCCCCACAAGGTGGAAGGGGCTGGGCAGCTCCCCGGGGCCTCTTACAAGGGTGCGGGACCCACCTCCTAATACCATCACCTTGGGGGCTAGGATCTCAACATAGAAATGGGGGGGGGCACATGTTCAGACTGTAGCTCCACTCCTAAGAGGTATACAGTGAATACGGGTTCCTACCTGATGCTAAGGGGAGGTAGTGTCCTTTTTATTCAAGGGGATCGTAATTATAGTGGTCCTAGGGAAGGTGTTTGAAGGCTAAAGGCCTGAGTTCAAAGCCGGTCTCTACAACCACGGGTTGTGCGACTTGGGGTAAGTTTCTCACAGTCTCTGTGTCTCTGTTGTCTGTCTGTGGACATGTGAGTTACATGAAGATCTACCTCTGAGGTTTGCTGTGAGAATTAATCACGGAAACACAGGCACAGTGCTGCATCCAGGACACTCCTCTGAGGACATTGTAAGACAGCAGTAAAATCACGGGGAACGTTTATAGACTGCTACCACAATCCTTAGGAAGAAAGAGACTTCCATATTTCATTCCCAACTTTAAACTAAGGACAGAGTTTTCCTCCTCTTTCTTCATGCTTGCCAAAACAAATGTGATTAATGAAAAGGAAGTTTCCATGTAGAACTCTTCCACAAACTTGGCTACCCTCTCTGCTAAGAGGAGATCTTCTTTTCTGGTATTTGTCTTCCAAGTGGGAAATCCTTGATTTGTATTCTCATTAGGATAATCCTCAAATAATAAAGTCAATACTAATTGTTTTAATAATCTACTACATGAATAACTTTCCTTTTTTTGAGACACAGTCTCACTGTGTCGCCCTGGGCAGAGTGCTGTGGCATCACAGCTCACAGTAACCTCAAACTCTTGGGCTTAAATGATTCTCTTGCCTCAAACTCCCAAGTAGCTGGGACTACAGGTGCCTGCCACAACGCCTGGCTATTTTTTTGTTGCAGTTGTCGTTGTTTAGCAGGCCTGGGCCAGGCTTGAACCCACCAGCCCTGGTATACGTGGCCGACGCCCTACTCACTGAGCTATGGGCCCTGAGCCACATGAATGACATTTTACAGGAAATTATAATTTTAACAAGTAGGAGGAAGCAAGGCTGATGTAATTAATCACTTCAACATTTCTTATTAATGCTTCTGGTGATGAACCCACACTGAAACAATGCCCTGAAGAGACACTTTTTAAAAAGATTACAATTAGGGTCTTATTTTTATTTTAAATTATTTTTTAGGGGGACAGCCAATATCACCCTAATATTAAATCTTAAAATCTGTTCAAACCTTTTGTGTTTATCCTGCATATGAGCTGTAGGGGATGGTTCCTCCGTGGCACACACTCAGGTGTGAAGTTTGGACAGAGGAGAAGAAAAAAGGATAGACGTCCAGAGAGAAGGAGGAGGAGGACGTGGACGAAGGGAGTGAGGAATAAATAAACCCATGGCTTAACTGGTGGTCTTGGTCTCCTAGTTTTTTTTTTTTTTTTTTTTTGCAGTTTTTGGCCAGGGCTGGGCTTGAACCCGCCATGGGCTTGAACCCATGGGCATATGGGGCCAGTGCCCCACTCCTTTGAGCCACAGGCGCCGCCTGGTCTCTTAGTCTTTAAAGTTTAATTTAGTAAGGAAACGTTTGCCATAATTTCCAGAAAGTTATAAACATTTGCAGGGTGCGGAGAGGTCTGATAATTGAAATTTCTCCCTTCTGTGAAGTTCTTGGAGGTGCCGACCAACACGGTTTATGAAGCTCAGAAGCAGGGCAGATGACTGGGGCAGGTGGATGTCTGCGGTGGTCCCAGGCAGGTGCCTCCCTGGCAGGCCGGGCTGTGTTCTGCCAGCCTCACCCTTGCTTAGGCACAGGTTAGCATTGAATCTAGCATCCTGGAGGCTGGCCAATGAGTGAGTAGATGGAGAGGGGACTGAACGGTGCCCCCCACAATCAATATGTCCCTGTCCTCCTCACCCCAGAATCTGTGGATAATACATTATATACTAAGAGAGTTAATTCTATTTTGGAGGAAGATAGGGTTAAGTTAAGATCTTGAGAGGGGAGCTTATTCTAGTTTACTCTTTGGACTCCAGGAGCAATCGCGTGTTTCCCTGGTAAGCTATGGGAGTTTTAACCAGAGAAGAGGAGGAGGCAGGGAGCGCACAGGGGCAGAGACTGGAGTGGCCACAGCAAGGAAGCCAGGGAGTGCTGACAGCCACCAGGAGCTACCTGGGCGGGGGCAGAAGCCTCTCCTGGAGCCCCCAGAGTGCCGGCCTGTGCAAACTCTAATTTTAGACTTTCAGCTTCCAGCAAAGTGAAAGAATATGTTTCTGTTGTTTTAAGCCACTTGGTTTAAGGGGGAACTGTTACTTCCCAAGCACCTGCCTCTAATGCCTTGCCCCCATGTGTGCGTAATCTCACGTCACTCCCAGAACAGCTCCCATGGGCTAGGTGTTGCTGCTTCGTCCTTCCGGCCGAATGCTGAAGTCTGCGAGACAGCTAAAAAGCCACACAAAATGAAAATTATCCTTGAAAATGCTGTTTCCCATTAAGCTTTTCCTGCTGAGTTAGATGAAGATGCTGTTTCTTTATGTGAGCACCAGACAGAGTAGCCCATCCCTGGCTTGGGTTTTGCAGAGCTTTGCTGTATCAACTTCTTCTTTTTTTTTTTTTTAAAGATGTAAGATTCTTCCTCAGCAAGGCAAAGGGCTCAGGCTGTGACAGACATGACCCAGACTGTCTTACGCTTACACCAGGGCCCAGGGCCCTCAGAGGAAAGCAGCTCCTGGAAACTGACACACAGTAAGATCTGTGTGACTTAACTTTGCAATGTCTGCAAGCAGGAGGGGCTTGCTGCATTGAGCCATGACGTTATCTCAGACTATGTGAGGAAGTTGATGTTTTTGCAGAGAATGCTGGATCCCAGCTATGACCTGGGACCGGATACTTAGCACTTCTGTGGCTCAGTTTCACCGTTTGTTAAATGGAGGTTTTGGCACCATCTACCTCAGACGGTGGCTAGCAGGAGTCAGCAGATGAAGGTAGTTAATAATTGTTAACTGCACAGAATAATGGCTGCCATGTCAACACCACTATAGCACAGGGTCCTGACTTGGATTGCTTCCTCATTGATTGATCTATTTATGTATATTTAGATTATTAATGAAAGCTTTGATTCATTGTTTCACCTATGTAAATGTAAGTGTTCAATACATATGTGAAAAGGAAATTCTTGGTTAGGGGATGTGAGGGAGGAGAAAATTCCAGATTAACCCAAAAGGTGCTTTTTTTTTTTTTGAGACAAAGTCTCAAGCTGTTGCCCTAGGTAGAGTTCTATGGCGTTACAGCTCACAGAAACCTCAAATGCTTGGGCTCGAGCGATTCTCTTGCCTCCTCCTCCCAAGTAGCTGGGACTACAGGCACCCACCACAATGCCTGGCTATTTTTTGGTTGTAGTTGTCATTGTTGTTTGGCAGGCCCGGGCTGGATTCAAACCCACCAGCTCCAGTGTATGTGGCCAGTGCTCTAGCCGCTGAGCTACAGGCACCAAGCTCCAAAAGGTGCTTTTAAAAACAGGCATTTTATTCCCTAAGGGGTCATTGGTAACAGTAACTAGAGCAGTTCATCTGGAAGCTGAGGGTCTAATCCACACGGTTTTCAATGTTTTTTATGTCACGCTTGAACCTATCGTTAAACTTCCACAACACACTTAAATTATGTTGATTGCAAGAAAGAGTAAAAATATATGTTTAACTGTGCTTTGAACTTCTTTCAAAAATAATTTAATTAATGATCTTGAAAAATTTTCACAGCACACCTAAGATCCTCTCACGGCCCACGGTGTACCACGGCCCACCACTGAAAATCGCTGCTCTAATCTATGGGCCGTTCCAGGAGCCGCTCCTCACTGTCAAGACGGCCAGTGAACCAGCCGACAGTCTGCCTGGTGCCATCAGGGTGTTGTACAGTCACGCTGCCTGCTCTCTTATATCCCCAGGCCACAGTGTGGCATGCTGGCCTGCTTCTTAGTAAAATATCACAAGAACGGAGGAGCGAGAATCCGAGCTACTTAATACTGGGATGAAGCCTGTAGAGGATCTAATACACAGCCTGTGCAAGAGAAAAACTCAAATCAACTCAAGGTGGGGGGGGGGGGGACCAGGGCGAGGGGAGGGGGGAGGGACCTGGCTGTGCTCCCACTTAGTGGGCACAATCTTAGGGTGTATGGCACATCTCTTGGGGGCGGGATACAATTATAAGAGGGACTGTGCCTAAAGAAATGCAAACATCGTAACCTAATTTTTTGTATCCTCAAATTAACCTGAAATAAAAAAAAAAATATATATGGCATGTTGGAAAAAAAAAAAAAAGACTTTCCCATGTTACAGGTTTCAGTTTCCTTACCGTCACTGGGGGTCAGTGACGGTCCTGGCCAGAGATTTTTCAAGGACACAAAGAGAGAGTGAGTTAAACAGTGAGGGTACACAAGTGTCCATTTCCTGTATTCTCTAAGGAAAAGGAATCCTGAAGCCCAAGCATTTATTTAAAAATCAAATAATGAGGCCAGGCATGGTTGCTCACACCTGTAGTCCCAGCCACTCAGGAGGTTGAGGCAGGAGGATCTCTTCAGCCCAAGAGTTTGAGGCTGCTGTGAGCTATGGTGCCATGGCACTCTACTGGGGGAGACTGAGTGAGACTCTGTCTCAATAAATAAATAAATAATCTCATAATGCTTTCTCAAAAGTGAGAAATTCTATGAGCTGGAAGAAGATGTAAGTCAGTGATTTTCAACTGGTGTGCCATGAGAGGATTTATGTGTGCCTCGAAAATTTTTAAAGATCATTAATTAAATTATTCTCACAAAGAGTTCAAAGCACAGTAAATATATTATTTTTTTACTCTTCTTTTTAAAATCAATGTAGATATGCCATGGAAGGTTAACTACAGGTTTGTGTGCTGTTAACTGATTTTGTACTATACTAGTTTGCTAAGGCTTAAACAACATAGGTCTGGAGGCTCGAAGCCCAGGGCCAAGGTGCTGGCAGGCGGGTTTCTCCTGAGACCTCTCTCCTTGATTGCAGAAGGCTGCCTACTCCCCGTATCCTCACATGGCCTTCTCCCCTCATGTGGCCTTCTCCCTGTGTCCTCACCTGGTCTTCTCCCTGTGTCCTCACATGGCCTTCTCTCTAGGTCCTCATGTGGCCTTCTTTCCATGTTCTCGCATTTCCTTCTCTCCGTGTCCTCACGTGGCCTTCTCTCCATGTTCTCACATGTCCTTCTCTCCATGTCCTCACGTGGCCTTCTCTCCATGTTCTCACATGTCCTTCTCTCTGTGTCCTCACGTGGCCTTCTCCCTATGTCCTCACGTGGCCTTCTCTCCATGTTCTCACATGTCCTTCTCTCTGTGTCCTCACGTGGCCTTCTCCCTGTGTCCTCACATGGCCTTCTCTCCATGTTCTCACATGTCCTTCTCTCTGTGTCCTCACATGGCCTTCTCCCTATGTCCTCATGTGGCCTTCTCTCCATGTTCTCACATGTCCTTCTCTCTGTGTCCTCACGTGGCCTTCTCCCTGTGTCCTCATGTGGCCTTCTCCCTGTGTCCTCACGTGGCCTCCCCATGTCTTCACGTGGCCTTCTCCCCATGCCCTCACGTGGCCTTCTCCCCATGCCCTCACGTGGCCTTCTCCCCATGTCCTCACTTGGCCTTCTCCCCCTGGGCTCATGTGGCCTTCTCCCCCTGGGCTCACCTGGCCTTCTCCCCATGTCCTCAACTGGCCTTCTCCCCATGTCCTCACGTGGCCTTCTCCCGTGCCCTCACGTGGCCTTCTCCTCATTTCCTCATGTGGCCTTCTCCCCCTGGGCTCACGTGGCCTTCTCCCCATGCCCTCACGTGGCCTTCTCCCCGTGTCCTCACGTGGCCTTCCCCCCATGTCCTCACGTGGCCTTCTCCCTATGTCCTCACGTGGCCTTCTCCCCATGTCCTCAGGTGGCCTTCTCCCTATGTCCTCATCTGGCCTTCTCCCCCTGGGCTCACATGGCCTTCTCCCTATGTCCTCAGGTGGCCTTCTCCCTATGTCCTCATCTGGCCTTCCCCCCATGTCCTCACGTGGCCTTCTCCCTGTGTCCTCACGTGGCCTTCCCCCCCCGTGTCCTCATGTGGCCTTCTCCCTATGTCCTCAGGTGGCCTCCCCATGTCCTCACATGGCCTTCTCCCCGTGTCCACATGTGGCCTTCTCCCCATGTCCTCATGTGGCCTTCTCCCCCTGGGCTCACATGGCCTTCTCCCTATGTCCTCAGGTGGCCTTCTCCCTATGTCCTCATCTGGCCTTCTCCCCATGCCCTCATGTGGCCTTCTCCCCATGTCCTCACGTGGCCTTCTCCCCATGCCCTCACGTGGCCTTCTCCCCGTGTCCTCACGTGACCTTCCCCGTGTCCTCACGTGGCCTTCCCCCCCGTGTCCTCATGTGGCCTTCTCCCCGTGTCCTCACGTGGCCTTCTCCCATGTGCTCACATGGTCTTCTCCCAGTGTGCTTACATGGCCTTCCTTCTGAGTGTGTCTGTGGCTTAACCTCTTTTAAAGCAGTGGTTCTTAACCTGTGAGTTGCAACCCACAGGAACTGTATTAAAGGGTTGTGGCATTAGGAAGGTTGAGAACCTGTTTTAAAGAAACCAGTCATATTGTATTGGAGTCCAGTGACCTCATATCACCTTAATCATGGCTTTAAAGACCCTGTTTCTAGACACAGTCACAATCTGAGGTGCTGGTGGTTAGGACTTCAGCCTGTGAGTTTTGGCCACATAATACACACTCACATACAAACAAGACCTAGAGAGACTAATTGGGGATCAGTGAATTATAGAAGTCTAAACTTTAGAAGAACATTGACAGAAATTAAAGCCCAGAGAAAGGACTGGCCTGAGCTTAAATCCTTGGTAAATGGTGACTCAGAACTAATGCCTCCCTCCCTTCCTTCCATCCATCAAAAGAAGAGTTGAAAGAGCAATTTTCCCTCTCAATCTCTATATCTTTGGTCATTTCTTAATTCTCTGAGCCTAAGTTTTCCTACATCTAAGCATATGGCAAAGAATTGTTGAGGATTATGTGCAAAATAAGATGATCGGGCTGGGCGCCTGAGCTTAGTGGTTAGGGCACTAGCCACATGCTCCAGGGCTGGAGGGTTCGAACCCAGTCTGGGCCTACTACACACACACGTACACAAATAGCTGGGTATTGTGGTGGGCGCCTGTAGTCCTAGCTACTTGGGAGGCTGAGGCAAGAGAATCGCTTGAGCTCAAGAGTCTCATGTTGTTGTGAGCTGTGATGCCACAACACTTTACTGGGGGTGACAAAGAGAGACTCTGTCTCAAAAAAAAAAAAAAAAAAAAAAAAAAATTATCAAATAGACTATCCCTGAACATAAAAGTTGACTTATCTATAAGATTATTAATGAATATCTTAATTGATTTATTCTTTCACCTAGCCTCCCATCCATAGGCCTGTGGTAGGGACAGGCCTGCTCAACATGGCCCAGATGCTGTGACTGGGTTCACATCCATTCCAGGGACACACATCTGTGGGTCACAAATGCCGCACTTGTCAGGAATATCCGCAGTGGGGATGGGAAGGAAGGTGGCATGGACAGGGGCTTCCCTGGGGCCTTCCCGGGAGGCAGGGTTTAGTGTCTTGTAGAATGAGTTTTCGTTAAAAGGCCAAGCAGGATGGGGGTTTGTGGAAGGGTCAGGATTGGCTGCTGGCCCTGTGGTGTAGACGTGTGGGGATGGGGCCAGCAGGGTCACCGGCCCCCTCCCCCAGGGTGCTCTTTTCTCCTACCCTGCAGGCGGCAGGGCGCCATCTGCCAAACCCTGTATGTGTGTCTAGTAGCCGGGACAAGCAGGTGCACCCACCTCATCTCCTCTGAGGCCTGTCCCCAGGGCAAATTGCCGGTTCCCCTCCAGGAAGCGGATTTTCACATTGTAGACTTTGTTGCCATAAAACACCACCAACACGTAGGGCTCTGCCTTGGATTTTGTGGAACAATCTCGGACCAAGAAAGTACCGTCCTGAAGCAAAAAGAATGAGGGTCACCTTCTCCTGCATGCCAGTGTCCCGCCCGTGTACGTGTGAGAGGCCTGATTGCTTTAGTGTCCGGCAAACCACACTAACTCTTCACTGAGTGTCGGCAGGTATAGGGCTTTGTCCTTTTCTGGGAAGTTTACCAGCTGGGTCATGACACTGCTTTCTTCCAAATCTTCCAGCATCCCTCACTGACCTCAGCATAAAGCCCGCAGCCTTAGTGTGACAGTTGCGGATAAAAGTACTAACTGTCTTGGGTCCCATCACCCTGTAGCCTCCTGCCCCCGTTCCTGGCTCCAGCCATGACTCCATTTCTGAAGACACCGTGGGCTTTGTGCTCCCAGCTGCTGTTTGCATGGAGAGCCGTCTCCTGTCCCTCCCTGGAGGCTCCTCTCCACCCACTAGTGTTGGCATCTCCCCCAGCCCGCCTGGTGCTCAGGGATTATTGTAGAGACATCACAGGCTTGGGGCAGGAGAAGCTTTTCACCTAACAAGTTGGGTCTCTGTGTGGGGAGATGTCAAGGCAGGACCAGCGTTCCCAAAAGAGGCAAAGGCTTCAAAGTCACTGATGTCAACGTAAGTGGAGAGACCCTACAGGGATGGAGGAAGTGAACTCAGAGGGTGAAGACAGGACAAGGGCAAGGGATGTCTGAAAGATGGAAACCCGGAAACTTTAGGGCTACAACAGCAAGGGGTGGAGAGTGAGGGCTGCCAGGCCAAGGTCAACAGGGGTAACGGGCAGAGGGCCGAGAGTAGGACACGGGTTGTAAAGAACCAGGTACACTCCTCAGGCGCAGGACAATCCTGAGCACTGCACCAACCAGGCCACATGGTGGCTACGGTGTGTCATGTACATGATGACACATACAGAAAAATCTGCAGCTGGACTTGAACGCATTGTTGTAGAAGTGATTATCAATAATCCCAATTCATAGATGCTGTAGGTAGAGATGCTGCGTGTGATTTACATCTTAACAATTATGATCTGTAATTATCTCTATAGCTTATGTACCATATTTGTAATTATATATTACCCATAATTAATATTTACGGATTTTACAGACATAGATATATAATAATACTTTGTGACAGTACTTTAAACATACTACGTTCATAAGTAGTGTGACAACTCTGTAGTGCTGCTGTGACGAGCTGGCAGCTGAGATGTCTGCAGCGGTGTCCTCAAGGTGCCAAGTACGTTACGCACGTGATCTTGGTCCTTCTTTACGTGATGTCGAGGATGTATTTCATTCTCATTTTAAAGATAAGGGAATGAGGATCTAAGAGCTTACGTGGATCTCCTAAAGCTTCAGTTAGTAAATACCCCAAAGTCAAACCCCAATTCTTACTCCCAGTATATAAAAAGGGAATTGAGGAATTTTCTGGAACTTGTTCTGCCTAAAAAAAGTTCGCCTGTAATGAACCCTCAGAATGCAAGCACAAAACATTACCAAAGACCAGAAAAAGAGAGGCGGCCAAACTCACAGTGAACTTTTGGGTTTCTCATCTTAAACCTGCAATAAATTTGCCAAAATGAATCTGGGCAATACTGCAATTAAAATTAAATTATCTTTCACAAATAGGAAGCACATTTTGACAAAGCTGAGACAAACAAGAGGAAAACATGAAGTCCTCCAACTGAGATCTGATTTTCCTGATGTTTTTTAGGGAGAGGCAGAAGTCGGCTCACAAGAGGCGAGGAGGGGGCAGCCTTTGCTGACCACTCAGATGGCTGGTTCACCACAGCACCTCGGACATAAAGAATTTAATTTAATTTTACAGCCTCAATTCTGAGGGCTAGGTTTTCCTAAAATTTATTGGAGACCTATCATTTACTCATCAGTTCATGGATTTCTGTGTTTCCTCGTGTAGCACTGACTGTGGTGCTGGGCAGGTGAGGTGGGGAGTCTGGCTGGTGGTGTAGTTTAGCTGGATGTTTCTGCAGGGCTGTGACCCAGAACCCAAATCCTCACACCCTCAAGGCCGGCAATAGGGTGTTTCACAGGATGGCTGGCGTCCAGCAGGGTCAGGGCTAGATTCCGGGGGTATTGTTGAGAGTCCAGGATCCTGCACCCCGCTTCTGGTGCCACAGACAGCCTGGTGGTTGAGAACAGAATGCCCAGCACCAGAGATTATCATGCCCGAGTCCTGCCCAGTTACGGACAGAAATCACTGAAGCCAGTCAGGCAAGTTATTCCCAATTTGCGAAGTGTGTGTTGTAGTCACACGGTGCTGGCATGGTTTTCCGTGTTGTAGTCGTGTGGTGTGCCTGCACGGATTTCTATGTTGTAATAGCGTTGCGTGCCTACACGGGTTTCTTCACCTTTGTTTCCCTTGATTGTTAACGATTACTTGGGGCATCCTGCTTTGAATAATTCGAACTGATTTTGTGCTTTATATTGTGAATATGATTTTTGGTTTTTTGAGACAGAGTCTCACTCTGTCACCCTGGGTAGAGTGCAGTGGGATCATACTCACAGCAACCTCAGACTCTTGGGCTCAAGTGATTCTCTTGACCCAGTCTCCCAAGTAGCTGGGACTACAGGGGCCCGCCATAACGCTCGGCTATTTTTAGAGACAGGGTCTTGCTCTTGCTCAGGCTGGTCTCCAACTTGTGAGCTCAGGCAATCCACCAGACTTGGCCTCCCAGAGTGCTAAGTGATTTTTCATTTTTGGCTGAATAAAGAGACTGTGGGAACAGGGGCTAGGGGCTCCCTGCTGGCTCGGCATGTGCCTCTCACAGGCTCCATCCGTCATCTTCACCTGAGATAACTGAGTTTTTGCATTTTTTTCTCATGTCACTTGCCCTCAGTCAGTGATCCTGCCCAAGGTTGTGGTGATCCAAGCCCCCATAGTGAGGTAGGTGTGGTGCTGTGTCAGCCTTGAGAGACCTTCTGTCACTTCTGAGCCATCCAGGACAGTTCTCTGCACACAGAGATGTTGGGATGATGATTGTGGGAGTCCTTTGACCTGATTATACACATTTCTGTTCTTTTTTCCTTTCGGTTACATAGCAGGTTTGTACTTTCACTGACTTTGAAGTTAGATGTGGTCATGTGCATTTGTGGTTAATGACACATGGGTAAAAGTGAAGTGCGTGATTTCTGAGACGCTGTGTTAGGAGCCTGAGTGTGTGGGGGGAGGAGCTCCTTTCATATGGGGCCTGCGGCACCCTGGATTCATCCACCCAAACCTGGCTTGAACGTTTAATGTCATCTTGTTGAGCAACTGGAGTCTTGGGATTGTTTGCGGCTGCAGTGTAACCTGTCCTCACCTGACTATTGCAGCTTCTATAATCTCTTGCTACACCCTGTGACCTACAGGCAGAAACCGTAAGACGACTATGGTCTTAAGAGAGGGCGTTACCTTGTTCTCCTGCATCAGTGCTGCCTCGGCTGTCTGCCGACTGTGTTCTCCAATGTACCATTCCTTCTGGGCAGCCTGCAGTGATCGACATTTCAGGGTGAAAGGGAGGAAGTACTAATTATTTACTAATTCACAGTTTACTTTCACTCCACCCGTGTCCAATCACAGTTCAGAGTAGACATTCAGTATATTCAACACATAAAACTTAGTCCCTGAACCTGGAGAAGCCCACAGACTGTTGGAGGAGATAGACACAGAAGAAGTAACTGCAGTTGGGAGGCTCTGAATTGAGGGGCCTGAGAGGGTCTGTTACTGGAAGCAACTGGAAATCACACCTTGTGAGTTGACGGAGGCCCTTTGGCACCACCGTCAGATGGACGGTCGGCCCCACCTTCTGACCTGTGTCTGCAGAAGCTTGCTGAGGAGCAGTGCAGTTTGTGCAGCCTGCACGGCCCTGGTCATCCTGAAGACAGCAGGGAGAGGGAGCAGGTCCAGAAATAGAGTATCTCGATGCCACTTTGCCCGAGTCACACGTGGTGGAGATGGGATTTGAGCTTTAGTGTGTCTGCCTTTCTCCCTGTCCATAATGCCTTGCTGATATCAATGTCAAATGATTTTAAGTTATTTTGTCTGTAAAATCTACTGTAACAGTGAGAAGGAAAGGGAGTTGGGGGACATACCAGGGACCTGCAATTCCTTCACAGGGTTCCGAGCAGTGTAATTACTTATCCACCTGTGAGCCCAGAGCAGATAAAGTCCTTCCCCCTTTCAGTATCCCAGTCAATGCCAGGTAGTGTTGGCCCTAGAGGAGCTCAGACATCTGTCACGTGGTTGGCAAAAGTTAGGGATATGACATTAGGCCTTTGGTCTCTCAATTTGAGTATAAACTCAATCCACACAATAATGGGCAGACCACGGGCACGTGAATACCATCTGGACAGGAGTGAGCCAGCTCTAACTAAACTCTGCAGCAGCCTCTCTTCCCACTGCCTGCCTGCCTCAGGACACGGGTCTGGTCAGCCAGACCTGCTTGCTGTTCTCTGGACACACAGCATGAGGGCTTGGCAAGGACCAGCCCGGCTGCCTGGACCTCCTCCTGGTCCTCACCCTTTCTGCCTATGGAGCTCCACCGTTCTCTGCCTGCAAGACGGGACTCAAAGGTCACTTCTCAATTGAGGCCTCCTTTGTAACACATTTGGCTACCTTGTCCCTCCTCCCAGGAGAGGTTGATGCTGGGAGGCTGCAGTGATTATAGGGACCAAACACGTTTTAGGAAAATACTGGAAAAGAGACGGAGGACAGACAAGAGGGCGTCTACATCCGTTTGCACCTCTGCTCTCTTTACGTCTCCTGGGCAGGGGTCATGACCTCTCGCTCTTTGGCTGCACACGATGACCGTTCAATTCACGGTCTCTGAGCTGTTCAACTGAAGCGAGTCTGTAATATGTGGATCTTTTGTTGGAAACAGGATTGCAACATGTAAACCCTAGTTAATCTCCCATGAGGTTGGTGAACAGCCAGTGAATGTAAAACACAAGTCTATTCCTATTTTTTGGATTAATGGAGAAAATCCTCTGAAAATCTGGAGATATGTAAGTTAAATAAGCTGGAGGGAGAGCAACATGATAACTTATACAACAAAAGGCTTTTAAAAATATTAAAACACAATATATAGCCAGAATAGAAGAAATAAAATTAAAACCCAAACAGATAATCCCCTTTTGAGCCTTATTCAGTAAGTCTCTATTTAGGCCCAAGTGTGGGCAGCTGGACCCTGTAGGAGGCGTCTGCTTACCTCTTCACCGAGCCTGGCAGGGAGGGGTTTTCTCCAGCCTGTGTTGTCACAGGGCAGCGGGTCTCCACGAGGGCCCCTGCAGGCTGGTGGCCAGCCCCTCTGCGGAGACGAGGGCTGCCCGCTTCCTTTGGGATCTTGGAAGAGCAGATTGAGATTGAAACACGGTGTCTCGGATGCACCCTGTGGCCAGTGTGGAGCAGTGGCCCATCTCTGCTGCCCGTCTTTGTCCACCCCCTGGCAGCCCACCCCATGGCCGCAGTCCTGTCTGTCTACTCTCTGGCTTCACCTTTATAGGGTCCCCGAAGGACTCTCACAAATGTAATTTGTACTTTGCCTTCCGCGACTTCCTCTGTCTCTACACCTCTGAACGGCCCCGGCCTTCCACTTCTCCTCGTCCTCGTCACTCTTCCGTAATGAACTCTGTTCAGCTTCTTAAACATGCCGAGGTTGTTCCTTACTAGGGAACATTTTCTTGTTTTTTAACTTGAAAGAATAATTTTATTCCATTTTTTTTGGAGACAGAGTCTCACTTCGTCACCCTTGGCAGAGTGCTTTGGTGTCATAGCTCATAGCAAAGGAATCTTTTTTTTTTTTTTTTTTTAATAAAAATGAAACATTACTTTTTTAACCTGAAAGAATGACAGACAAATTATCGTCATTCTGTCTTGGACATTTAGCAGATATTAAAAATGAACAAAATGAGCTTGTTACTTTATGGATTTGTTGCCAGTCATAAAATTAGGCTCTGCACGTGCACAGTGGAACCTGCCACCATGACACAGCACAGTCCCAATGGTTAGACTTTCCTGATGAGATTGGTGGTTTTACCTGCAGAGGTGATTTTTTAAAAAATTACATAATACTATATGTTGACATTGAAAGATCTGCTCACATCTGTGAAAAATTATCTTCCAAGTGACCAATCCAGGATGCTGCCAAATCATACCTGGGTGCCAGGCAGGTCAGTGGGCCTTAAAGTAACAGAACACAAAAGCTCACTGATGAAGTTTGGATTTCATGTGGCACCTAAGTTTTAGGATATGCCACCTGTTGAATTTTGATGTGGTATTTTCTCTACATACTTTAATCAAAATAACATACTTCCATTTCCTGTCCTTTCAGTAAATGGAGTGAGAATTGTAAGGAGGGATACAAAACATAACATTTGTAAATATGCTGGTAATTTTAAGCAAGGATTAACTGTTTAAAAAAATCATAAAACCTTGAGGGTGAGGCCAGGCACTGTGGCTCACGCCTGTAATCCCAGCACTCTGGGAGGCTGAGGCGGGTGGATTACCTGAGCTCAGGAGTTCTACACCAATCTGAGCAAGAGTGAGACCTCATCTCTAAAAAAACCAGCTGGGCACCTGTAATCCCAGCTACTTGGGAGGCTGAGGCAAGAGAATCACTTGAACTCAAGAGTTTGACATTCTTGACAGCTGTGATGCCATAGCACTCTATTGAGGGTGGCAAAGTGAAAAGTGTCTCAAAAACAAACAAACGAACAAACAAAAAAAGCCCTTGAGGGTATAAGAACAATATATAAATAATATGCTGGAGGAAAAAGCCAAATAAAATGGAAGAGAGGTGATCAGTGTGAAGACTGAATTGCAAGGTTTACGGCTGTAATTCAGTTTAAAACATACAACCAAAGCTACAGGCCCAGTTAGCAGCTTAACAAGAACTTTGCAAGGATGGGCTTCTTTTGAACCAGTAAATTTTCGAGATGAAATAGTAAATAAACAGTAGCAAATATGCCAGTTACCATAATATTTAGATTATATTTATATTTATTCTGCTTATCACTAAAAAATAAATTTTTCTCTCAGTTTGCTAAGCATAACACACAGCACTCCTGATGTGTCGAACATTTTATGTTAATGATACCTAAGAATGTTATAAGAGCTTACAAATATCAAAATATTTGTTGCAGGAAGCTGTTTAAAGTTTAAGTATTTAAGTTATATTTACCATAGTAAGTTAATTGCATGCACCCACCAATTTATGACCTTAAGAATAAGGAATAAAGGTACAGATATTAAAAATATTTGCCATCAAAGGAGGCAAATTTTAAAAATTTATTTTATATGTAAACAAGCTTAATTTTCAAATGCAAAAGAATCTATACCATCAGAATTAAAGCATTTTATGTTTTTTGTATTGTTTGGGAAGAAAATATGAACTTTGGATTTTTTAAATTTTGTCATTCTTTCATTTAAAATGTTTATAGTGGCTGGGCACAGTGACTCACGCCTGTAATCCCAGCACGCTGGGAGGCCAAGGTGGGTGGACTGCTTGAGCTCGGGAGTTCGAGACCAGCTTGAGCAAGAGTGAGACCCCATCTCTACTATAAATAGAAAAACCAGCTGGGCGTGGTGGTGCACACCTATAGTCCTAGCTACTTAGGAGGCTGAGGCAAGAGGATTGTTCAAGCCCAAGAGATTGAGGTTGCTGTGGGCTATGATGACGCCATGGCACTCTACCCAGGGTGACCGAGTGAGACTCCTTCTCAAAAAAGAAAAATTGTTTTGAGTATATTGGTATTTTGAGATGAACAGTCTGCCATTTTTCCTCCTTTGATGGCAAAGTAACAAATTTTCCTTTCTTTCTTCTAAAAAAAATAAATAAAATCTTTAGGATAATCAAAAGAATAATAATATTGGAATGTACAAGTTCCAAGAAAGAGAAAGAAAGTAAAATAAAGAACAGATAAATTCAATAGATTGGGGGGGGGGGAGGAAGAAAAGAATAAAAAAGTCAACACTAAGCAGGGCATGTTTTAGGCACAAAAATATAAGAAGATATCTAAAAATATTAGTTACAATAAATAGCAAAAGTGTAAACTTAGCATTTAAAAGTCAGACACAGGTTATTTTAATTCTGGTTACGTGTTAATTGCACAGCTAAAGCCTAATAATAGAGCCGAACTGAAAGGACAGAGAACGGTATATGAGGCAAAGCCTAACCAGGAGAAAGCTGACAGGGCTACCCTCATACGCAACGGAATGTATCTTAGAACTTAGCTTTAGGTGGCACCCGTAGCTCAGTGGGTAGGGCACCAGCCGCATGCACCAGGGCTGGTGGGTTCAAACCCAGCCCCAGCCTGCTAAAAACAAAAAAATAGCTGGGTGTGTGTCAGGTGCCTATAGTCCCAGCTACTTGGGAGACTGAGGCAAGAAAATCGCTTAAGCCCAAGAGTGCGAGGCTGCTGTGAGCTGTGACACCACCCCACTCAAGGGTGACAAAGTGAGACTCTGTCTCAAAACAAGCAACCCCCCCCAAAAAAAAAAACCCCTTTGTTTTAAATTATAGTGAAGCAGAAGGTAGAGACTTGTTATTCAAATGACCATAAATAACTTTTCAACATGGCTTGAAATAGTAAGAACAAGCTTGAGAGGAGAGCATGGCCATTATCAGCATTTCCTGTCACTTAGACAAGGTTGACCACAAACTGGCCACCTTGATCGAAGGACTGTGATTACTCGGGATGTGAGCCAGCAACTGCTCCGTTAATCATGAATTCCTTGAAATTATTTCATGTCATCGGCAGCTCCCCAGAGCAGCTGACCCTCTTTGGACATTGCTGTGCTGATAATGCTGGAAACCTGATGTGGTGACATCTGACGGACCGTCAGAATGTTGAGCTTTCATGGATTTCAAAATTATTTAGACTTGGCAACAAACACGCCCAAGTCCATCACTGACCCTTGGGGAATCCACCAACACAGGGTGGGCCCTACTTTAGGTTTAATTTCTCCAATATAGAGAGGAGTCAACTTGAAATCCAGAGGAAACGCAGCTTGAGTCAAAGTACACAGAGAGTTGGTGGCAAATATCTGATGCCTAACCCAGTGTGGCTCTGGGAATTCTTTGCGCCTGTGATGTGGGCCCTCTGGGTCTGGACACAACTAACTCTTCTTTCTAGGGGAATGGGGGACAGGTGGCAAAGGCAAGCAGGAAGGAGCCACCTGGTCACCGCGTGGGATGTGATGAGCGTTAGGTTGTGAACTTCCCCAGAGACACAGACGCTGCGGAAGTGTGTGTGTGTGTGTGTGTGTGTGTGTGTGTGTATGTGTGTGTGAGAGAGAGAGAGAGAGAGGTGCCTACGTGGGCATCAATGGGTGATGTAGAAGCAGAGGGTCACCAACATGGCAGAGAGCGACAGTGGAACTCCTTTTGGTCAGTGGCCTATGGCTAAAGAAAGACCTCTGATCCACCATGATTTAAATGACCCTGTTATGCTGGAGAACTCCTGGAGACTGTGAGGCCCCATCATCACTCACACCCACGCCCACCCACATGCTCCAGGCTTCCAAACCATCAGCCTCTTAGGGATTAATGACTAGGGCTACAGATCTAGAGACAAAACTTACTCTAATGGTATCAGGGTAAGAAAAGAAATATAAGAAATTCACCTTTTTCTGCTCCAAGTACCTGTACCAAATTAAAAAAATAATGTTGAACGACTCTTGGTAATAGAGAATTAATATACCGTATATACTCGAGTATAAGCTGAGTTTTTTCTGGCACAAAATTTGTGCCAAAAAACCCAAACTCGGCTCATACTCGGGTCATACAGGTTATTTGATTCGGTGATTGTGATTTAGCTTGATTACCTGTGAAGCTACGGTTTTCTGCACTTTATTTAAAGTTTTAAAGTTGTTGTTGCTAGTTTACAGTTTTTCTTTAGCAATAAATATTGAAAAGCATTTAACCTACTGATTCCTCAATTATTGTAATTGTTTGGGGTATATATTTTTATACTTGAAATTCACCAGTGGCTGCTGCATTTTCCACCTTGGCTTATACTTGAGTCACTAAGTTTTCCCAGTTTTTAGGGTAAAATTAAGGGGGTCGGCTTATACTCGGGTCTGCTTATACTCAAGTATATGCGGTAGGTTGAATTTGTAATTGCTAAGTCATGGAAAATGCCCAAGTGCC
>CAUYPK010021427.1:0-20490 GCA_963574355.1 Loris lydekkerianus | reverse complement strand
ATGCCCAGTAATGGGATTACAAGAGCAAACGGGAGGTCTGGGTTGAGTTCTTTGAGGTATCTCCATAATTCCTTTCAAAAAAAGTTGTATTAGTTTGCAGTCCCTCCAGCAGTGAAAAAAGTGTTCCTTCCTCTCCACATCGGCACCAGCATCTGCAGCAATGGCTAGCAAACATATAAGAAAATGCTCATCATCCCTAATTATTAGAGAAAAGCAAATTAAAACCACCCTGAGATATCATCTAACCCCAGCGAGAATGGCCCACCTCACAAAATCTCAAAACTGCAGATGTTGGCTTGGATGTGGAGAGAAAAGGAACACTTTTACACTGCACTCAAACTAATACAACCTTTTTGGAAGGAAGTATGGAGAACCCTCAAAGAACTCACGCTAGACCTCTTATTTGATTCTGGAATCCTATTACTGGGCATCTACCCAGAAGGAGAAAAATCTTTTTATCGTAAAGACACTTGCACTAGACTGTTTATCACAGCTCACTTTACAATCGCCAAAATGTGGAAATAGCCTAAACGCCCCCCAACCCAGGAATGGATTAACAAGCTGTGATATATGTGTTCCATGGAATACTATTCAGCCATTAAATAAATGGAGACTTTACAGCCTTTGTATTAACCTGGATGGAAATGGAATACATTATTCTTAGTAAAGCATCACAAGAATGAAGAAGCATGAATCCTATGTATTCAATTTTGATATGAGGACAATTAATGACAATTAATGACATGATGGTGTGTGGGGGAATGGGAGAGCAGAGAGATAGAAGGAGGGAGGCGGGTGGGGGCTTGGTGTATGACACATCTTTTGGGGCAAGGCACAATTGTAAGTGGGACTTTACCTAACAAATGCAATCAGTCTAACTTGGGTTCTTGTACCCTCAATTAATCTCCAACAATGAAAAAAAGATGTTGGTGCCTGTAGCTCAAAGGAGTAGGGCGCCGGCCCCATATACCGGAGGTGGTGGGTTCAAACTCATTGCCGGCCAAAAAAATAAAAAATAAAAAAAAAAATAAACCTGCAAAATAAGTAAATAAATAAATAAACAAAAATAAAAAAAGCATCAAAGAGGGATGGCATGCTAATGGCTTTTAGATCTGCAAAACCTGCCACTTGTCTGACTTTTTTCTGATGACAAAAATTTGGTGTATTTCTATGTTTTATTGTTGTTTTTTCCCCCAATCCCTTGGAAGGGAAAATTTTTTCGTTCAGTAGGATATAAAGGAGTTAGAGATCTTTTGTATATATTTGATAGTGAAAAATTACAGGCACACACACGTACAGACATACAGACAGACATACAGACTTGATGTTTGCTAGCGTTTAAATATTTCTAAATACATATTTGTATTTAGATTATTAAGTTTTAAATTACCTAATTAATGAATTTTAGCAATTTATTTCTTTAGTTATTATTTTAAATTACGTATATGCTCATTAAATTAGATATATAAAGATAGTTTTAATTATTGTTTTTAGACTTATAAATTTTATAAGAAAAAACAAAACTAAGTATTTTAATTAGACTTGTTATTTTAAATAATGTAATATTATCATAATTTTTTAAGGATCCATTCAAAGGCCATTTTTCTCTAGAGTTAAGATGACAGATAAATTGGCCTGGCCATGTTACAATAAAATTGTTATTATCTTTTAGTTATAGGTGGGTACCCATGTTGAGATTAATTAGATAAAATATGTCCCAATAGGCTGTTGTTTGAGATTGAAGCTTGAAGTTTTGTAATGTACACCAGATATCGAAACACTGAATTTCAAAATTAGAATTAATGAGAATTAAAGTGTTTCGTGTGCAATCAAAATAAAGCAGGTGGGCCACAGTGATTGGGGACAATGGGTGTGTGAGAGCAGAATTTCAAAACTCCCGGCAGAAATTTCTTGGCAGTGCTGCTAGGACTGTTGGAGCACTGTACCCTCAGCCACGCCCATCCAAGTGACCCCCAAGCTTTCCCCACAGCACTTACATAGCATTTACCAGAACAGTTTAGAATTTAGGAGAAGGAAATTTTAACTACCTTTAATTGCTGCCATGAATTCAGATGCATCAAGGAGTGAAATATTGAATTTTGGGACAACAGCTTTTTCCAAACTTTATCATACTTTTGTGCATGGCTTAAGACCAGCTGCATAGTTACAGGTACAACGAAGGATACAAGGAATTAATGATTATACTTCTCAAGAAATCAGGGTGCTCTTATCTGTTACATAGTTGTAGTCAAGGTTATTTTAGCTCAGTGTAGAGTTAGTTTTTTTTGTTTGTTTGTTTTTGTTTTTTCTCAGTTTTGGCCGGGGCTGGGTTTGAACCTGACACCTCCATCATATGGGGCCAGCGCCCTACTCCTTTGAGCCACAGGTGCTGCCCAGTAGAGTTAGTTTTAATCTGTGGAGGAGGATATCTTTTGCATCTGCTGCTGCTTAGTTTTACAGTTTTCAAAAGCAATCACTGATTTATATTAAGAAATTTGTTTTTGAAAGTTTTAACAGGCATAGGCCTCCGAGTCAGGAACTTAAGCTGCTACAAAGGCAAATTCCCTCTGGGATACGGCAAAGGCAGTCCTAAAGGGGCAATTTATAGCATTGCAAGCCTTCCTGAAAAGAATGGAAAGAAAGGAAGTCCACAACTTAATGGAACATCTCAAGCAACTGCAAAATGAAGAACCTTCCAACCCCCAAAGCAGCAGAAGAGAAGAAATAACTAAAATTAGAACAGAATTAAATAAAATTGAAAACAAAAGGATTATTTATACAGCAGATCAATAAATAAAAAAGTTGTTTTCATGAAAAGGTAAATAAAATGGATGAACCTTTGGCCAACCTAACCAGAAATAAAAGAGTAAAGTCCCTAATTTCATCAATCACAAATGATAAAGGCCAAATAACAACAGACTCCTCAGAAATTAAAAAAATCCGTAATGAATATTATAAAAAACTCTATTCTCAGAATTATAAAAATCTGAAAGGAATAGACCAATATTTGGAAACACGCTACCTTCTTAGACTTAGCCAGAAAGAAGGGGAAATGTGAACAAGCCTATTTCAAGTTCTGAAATAGCATCAATTATAAAAAATCTCCTCAAAAAGAAAAGCATGGGACCAGACAGCTTTATATCAGACTTATACCAAACCTTTATGGAGGAACTAGCACCTATATTACTTAAACTTTTCCAAAAATAGAAAAAGAAGGAATACTCCCAACACATTCTATGAAACAAATATCACCTTAATCCCTAAACCAGGGGATCTACAACAGGAAAAGAAAATTATAGACCTATATCTCTAATGAGTATTGATGCAAAAAATTTCAACAAGATCCCAGAAAACAGAATCCAGCAACACATCAAGAAAATTATACATCATGACCAGGTGATTTCATCCCACGATCCCAAGGATGGTTGGATATAAACAAATCTATAAATATAATACATCACATAACAAAATAAAAAATAAAGACCATATGATTCTCTCAATTGATGCAGAAAAAGTTTTGATAATATCCAGCATCCTTTCATGATCAGAACGCTTAGGAAAGTAGGTATAGAGGGAAAATTTCTTAAATTGGTAGAGGCCATCTACAGCAAACCCACACCCAATATCATGTTGAATGGAGTTAAATTGAAATCATTTCCACTCAGCTCAGGAACCAGGCAAGGTTGCCCATTGTCTCTACTGCTTTTTAACATTTAATGGAAGTATTAGCCACCACAGTCAGGCATGAGAAGGCAATCAAGGGGATCCAAATAGGATCAGAGGAGATCAAACTGTCACTCTTCATAGAAGATATGATTTTATATCTGGAAAATCCCAGAGACTCAACTACAAAACTCCTAGAAGTGATCAAGGAATACAGCAGTGTCTCAGGATACAAAGTCAATGCTCACAAATCTGTAGCCTTTATATATACCAACAATAGTCAAGCTGAAAAAACAAGTACTCTATTCCCTTTACAATATTCCCAAGGAAGACGAAATATCTGGGAGTGTATCGAACAAAGGATGTGAAAGATCTCTATAAAGAGAACTATGAAACTCTGAAAAAAGAAATAGCTGAAGATGGTTACAAATGGAAAAATATACCATGCTTATGACTGGGAATAATCAACATTGTTAAAATGTCCATAACTACCCAAAGTAATCTACAGATTTAATGCAATCCCTATTAAAGTACTTCTGTCATACTTTAGAGATGTGGAAAAATTAGTACTTCATTTTATATGGAAACAAAGAACCTTAAATAGCCAAAATATTACTCAGAAATAAAAAAAAATCAGGAGGTATCATGCTACCAGACTTCAGATTATACTATAAATCTATAGTGATCAAAACAGCATTGTACTGGCACAAAAATAGAGAGGTAAATGTGTGGAACAGAATTGAAAACTAAGATCAACCCAGACACTTAGCATCATTTGATCTTTGGTAAGCCTATCAAAAATATAAAATGGGGGAAAGATTCCCTATTGAACAAATGGTGCAGAGTGAATTGGCTGGCGACTTGTAGAAGACTGAAACTGGACCCACACTTTTCTCTTCTATCAAAAATTGACTCTCACGAGTTAAAGGACTTAAACTTAAGACATGAAACTATAAAAACTCTTGGAAAGAGTGCAGGTGAAACACTTGAAAAAATTGGCCTGGGAGAATACTTTATGAGGAGGACCCCCTGAGCAATTGAAGCAACATCAAAAATACACTACTGGAATCTGATCAAACTAAAAACTTCTTCACTGTCAAGAACACAGTCAGTAAAGCAATTGGACAGCCCTCAGAATGGGAGAGGATTTTTCCAGGTTCTATTTCTGACAAAGGTCTAATAACCAGAATCCACAGAGAACTCAAAGTTATTAATAAGAAAATAATAAGTGATCCCGTTTCATTGTGGGCAAGAGACATGAACGGAAGCTTCTCTGAAGAAGACCAGGCACGGTCTACAGACACATGAAAAAATGCTCATCATCTTTCATCAGAGAAATGCAAACCAAAATGACTCTGACATATCATCTAACTCCAGTAAGAGTAGCCCACATCACAAAATCCCAAAACTACAGATGGTGGTGTGGATGTGGAGAAAAGAGAACATTTCTGCACTGCTGATGGGAATGCAAGCTAGTACATTCCTTTTGGAAAGAAGTTTGGAGAACACTCAGGAATCTAAGTGTAGACCTGCCATTTGATCCTGCAATTCCTCTACTAGGTGCATATCCAAAAGACCAAAAAATCACTTGGCAACAAAGATATCTGCACCAGATTGTTCACTGCAGCTCAATTCATAATTGACAAGTCATGTAAAAAGCCCAAGTGCCCAATGACCCATGAATGGATCAACAAATTGTGGTATATGTATACCATGGAATACTATGTAGCATTAAAAAAAGATGGAGACGGGCGGCACCTGTGGCTCAAAGGAGTAGGGCGCCAGCCCCATATGCTGGAGGTGGAGGGTGCAAACCCAGCCCTGGCCAAAAACTGCAAAAAAAAAAAAAAAAAAAGAGAGAGAGAGAGAGACTTTACCTTTTTTATGTTTACATGGATGGAACTGGAAAATATTCTTCTTAGTAAAGTATCTCAGCAATGGAATAAAAAATATCCAATGTACTCAGTACTACTATAAAACCAATTTATTTTTTTTTATTGAATCATAGCTGTGTGCATTAATATGATCATGGGGCATCATACACTAGTTTCACAGACCGATAAAACCAATTTATAATCACTCACACTTTCATATGAGAGATGAATCACAACTGTACCCCAGGATGAAGGAGGGAAGAGGAGTGTATGCTAAGGGAGGGGGTTGGTTCAATGGAGGGAGGGTTAAAGGTGGGACCTCACCTCTGAAGCTTATTGCAAGGGTACAAGTCAAATCTATCAAGTATTGAACACAAATGTCTTAACACTGTGATTAAGTAAATAAGGTGAAAGCTATGTTAATTTGTAGGATGTAAGCACTCCAATTTGTACAAATAATCAACACATTGAATCACAAAAGGCATAAATGTATCCATGATCTATGTATATATGACTTAATAAAAAAAAAGATATAAAGCTGATCCACTCCTCTAATGACTTTAAACAAATAACCAAATTGTCATCATGTTTTTATATCTATGAAATTATCCACTTGTATACAAATATCACGAACAAATTTTATTGAATCACAGTCTGATTACTATATAGATTTAAGTACATGGTAGTAAAATATTATGATTATGAATACTTTCTCAATAATGCCCTTCAAAACAAATGTCGGAAGATTAAGAGAAGAGTAAAATTTCAGAGAACAATGAGGGAGTTACTATTAAACTTTGACAATAAAATTAGTATTTGCGTGAAAAAAGTAAACAAAAATGTGATACATTATTTTCAAGTGGATTTTAACCCAGATATGCCAGGTCCTCTCAGCATAAATAAATGCATAAATGTCATTCACCACATAAATAAAATAAAAAACAAACAGCATATATTAGCTGGGCATTGTGGAGGGCGCCTGTAGTCCCAGCTACTTGGGAGGCAGGGGCAAGAGAATCACTTAAGCCCAAGAGCTTAAGGTTGCTGTGAGCTATAACACCACAGCACTCTACCCAGGGCGACAGTGTGAGACTCTGTCTCAAAAACAAAGCAAAACAAAACACCCAAACAGCATATTATTCTCTCAACGGATGCAGGAAAGGCTTTTCACCATATCCAGCACCGTTTCTTAATAACAACACTTAAGAAAATAGGCTTAGGTAGGACATTTATTAAATTGATATAGGTCATCTACAATTATCCCATGGGCAATATCATATTAAATGGAGGAAAACTGAAAGCATTTCCACTCAGAACTAGAACTGAACATGGATGCCCACTGTCACTACTGGTATTCAGTATAGTGCTGGAAGGCCTAGTCATTGCAATGAGGCAAGAAAAGGAGATCAAGGGGATTCAAATGGGGACAAAGGAGGTCACTTTTTGCTCTTTGTGGATGACATGATGTTTTTTGTCTGTTTTGTTTTGTTTTTTTTGTCATTGTTGTTTTATTTATTTTTTGATTTTATTATTTCAAATTAATATGATGGAACAATTTTTATGTTCTTACTTCCAAGGTAAATTTCAAGTAGCAGGAGAGCCTCTCACCCTGGGGGAGGGCGTGATAAATACCCTCATGTTGTTCACCTTAGGTGAGATGCCACCACATGCCTTCCCTCCTCCTACCAATAACCCTCCCACCTTCCCCTGTACTTTCCCCCCTCAATCTTCCCCATTGTTAGGCTATATTTGTGTTTTATCATTTGTATGATTGTGTAAGTGTTTGTGTATTGGTTTCATATTAATAGTGAATATACTTGATACATATTTTTTCCCATTCTTCAGATACTTTACCAAGAAGAATGTGTTCCAACTTGATCCAAGTAAACATGAAAGATGTAAAGTCTCCATCTTTTTTTATGGCTGAATAGTAAGCCACGGTATACATATACCACAATTTGTTAATCCATTCATGGATTGATGGCAATTTGGGCTGTTTTCATGACTTTACAATTATGAATTGAGCTGCAATAAGCATTCTGGTGCAAATGTCTTTGTGGTAAAATTATTTTTGTTCTTCTGGGTAGATGCCTAGTAATAGAACTGTGTGATCAAACAGAAGGTCAATTTTTAGTTCTTTGAGAATTCTCCAATACTTTTTTTCCCAAAAAGGTAGCATTAGGTTGTAATTATTATAGCAGTATGGAAGTTGTTCCCTTCTCTCCACATCCACACCAGCATCTGCAGTTTGGGGAGTTTATGATGTTGGCTAATCTTATGGAATTAGGTGAGATCTCAAAGTGGTTTTGATTTGCATTTCTCTGATGATTAAAGATGATGAGCATTTTTTTTTTAATCTTCGGAGAAGTTTCTGTTCAAGTCTCTTGCCTACATAGAAATGGGGTTCTTTGCTCTTTTCTTATTGATTAATTTGAATTCTCTGTAAATTCTAGTTATCAGACCTTTGTTGGATTCATAACATGCAAACATCTTTTTCCATTCCGAAGGCTGTCTGTTTTCATTGATTGTGATACCTTTAGCTGTGCCGAAGCTTTTTATCTTGATCAAATTCCAGTTATTTATTTCTGGTGTTGCTGCAATTGCCAAGGGTGTCTTCCTCATAAAATATTTTTTTCCAGGGCAATATTTTCAAGTGTTTTTCCTGCCCTCTCTTCTAGAATTTTTACTGTTTCATGTCTTAAATTTAAATATTTTATCCAGTGAGAATCATTTTTTTTCAGTGATGAGAGGTACGGGTCCAGTTTCAGTCTTCTGCAAGTGGATAACCACTTCTCCCAGTACCATTTGTTAAATAAGGATTCTTTACACCAGTGAATGTTTTTGCTAGGCTTATCAAAGATCAAACAAAGATACGTGGTGGGGTTCATCTCTAGATTCTCTCTTCCACTCCATAGAGCCACGTCTCTCTTTTTGTTCCAGTACCATGTTGTGTCGATCACTGTGGATTTGCAGTATAACCTGAAGACTGGTAACAAGATGCCTCCAGATTTGTTTTTATGTTAAAACATTTTATTGGATATTTGGTTTTTGTTCTGATCCCATATGAAAGGAAGTACTATTTTTTCAAGTTCTTTAAAGTATTATATTGTTGCTTTGGTGGGGGTTGCATTGAATCTATAGATTGCTTTGGGTAATAAGGCCTTTTAACAATGTTGATTCCTCCCAACCACAAGTATGGTATGTTCTTCCATTTGTTAACATTTTCTGCTATTATGTTTTTCAGGGTTTCATAGTTCTCTATTACAAAGACCTTTCACGTCCTTTGTTAGATGCAGTCACAGGTATTTCATGCTCTTTGGCACTTTGGCACTACTGCATATGGAATAGAGTCTTTGATTTTTATCTTCAGCTTGACTGTTGTTGGCATATATGAAGGCTGCTGATTTGTAAGTATTGATGGTGTAACCTGAAACAATGCTATATTCCTTGATCACTTCTAAGAGCTTTGTAGTTGAGTCTCCGGAGTTTTTCAGATACAAGAACAAGAATTTGACCTCCTCTGTTCCCGTTTGAGTACCCTGATCTCCTTCTCTTGCCTGATTGTGATGGCTAGGACGTGCAGCACTATGTTGAATAGCAGTGGTCACAATGGACATCCTTGTCTAGCTCCAGGTCTAAGCAGAAATGCTTTCAGTTTTACCACATTCACTATAATATTGGATGTGGGTTTGCTGTAGATGGCCTCTATGAGTTTAAGAAATGTCCCACCTAAGCCTATTTCCTTACGTGTTCTTATCAGGAAAGGATGCTGCATATTATCAAAAGTCTTTTCTGTATCAACTGAGAGAATAATATATTTGGTCATTGTTTTAGACTCTGTATTTATGGATTTATGTATTTTCAAGCAAACTTGTAACCCGGGATAAAACCAACTTCAACATGGTGTCTGAATTTTTTAATATGATGCTGTATTTTGTTTCCTAAGATCTGATCGAACACTTTTGCATTGATATTCAAAATGATATTGATCTATAGTTTTCTTTCTTTATTGAGTCCTTTCCTGTTTTGGGAATAAGGGTGATATTTGTTTTGTAGAATATGTTGGGGAGGATTCCTTCCTTGTCTGTGGTTTGGAATAGATTATGTAATATAGGTACTAGTTCTTCTTTGAAGGTTTGGTAGAATTCTCAGGTGAAAACATCTTGTTCAGGGCTTTGCTTTGGAGGGAAATTTTGTATACTGGATAAAATTTTAGTGCTTGATAAAGATCTATTCAAAATTTCTAATTATTTCCAGTTGAGTTGAGGAAGGTAGTGTGATTCCAGATATTGGTCCATTTCCTCTACATTTGCATACTTCTGAGAACAGAGATTTTTGTAGTACTCATTGAGGACCTTTTGTATTCTTGTGGTAAGTGTTGTTATTTCACATTTATCATTTCGGACGGACGTAATTGGTGATCTTATTTTCTGTTTCTGGTTTGTCTAGTCAAAGGTTTATCAATTTTATTGATCTTTCCAAAGAGAACCAACTTTTTGTTTCATTGATGTTCCAAATGATTATTTTGTTTTCAATTTCATTTAATTCTGCTCCAATTTTGGTTATTTATTTTCCCCTGTTGGGTTTGGGGTTGGAGTGTTCTTCCTTGTCTAGTTGCTTGAGATGACTCATTAGTTTGTCAATGCACTCTCTTTCTGTTTTCTTGATGAAAGTGTCTAATGTATATATTTGCCTCTTAGGACTGTCATTGCAGTATCCCATAGGTTTTGATAGTTTGTGACTTCATTATCATTTTGTTCAAGAAATCTAATTATTTCCCTCTTAATCTCACCTTTCACCCATCTTTCATTCAGCATAAGGTTATTTAGTTTTTGTGACTTCATTTGTGTATGAAGATTTCTCTAGCTGTTCAGTTCCACTATTATTCCATAATAGTTTGAGGAGATACAAAGAATAATTTCTATTCTTTTGAATTTGTTGAGTTTAGACTTGTGTTCTAAGGTATGATCAATTTTGGAGGATGATCCGTGGGTTGATGAGAAGAATGTGTATTCAGTTTTGTTTGGAGGAAATGTTCTATATATGTCTGTTAAGTCCATTTGTTCTAGGGTAAACTTTAAGTACATTATTTCCTTGTTTAGTTTATTCTTAGAGGATATACCCAAAACTGCCAAAGAGATGTTAAAAACTCCAAGTACTATAGCTTAGGAAGATATCATATTGTTCAGATCAGTTAGGGTTTGTATTATAAATTGAGGAGCATTCAGTTAGGGTGCGTAAATGCTAATTATTGAAATCTCTTCAATAATTTTGTGGGTTTCCCTTGACAAATATGTAGTGTCCATCCTTGTCTTTATCTTTGTTGGCTTAAATCCAGTTGTATCAGCAAATAAGATTGCAACCCCTGCTTTTTTTCCTGATTTCCATTTGACTGGATTACTGTTTTCCATCCCTCCATCCTGAATCTTCTTTTATCCTTTCAGGTAAGGTGTGTCTCTTGGAAGTAAAAAGCAGGTACCTAGCCTGATTTTTTTTATATCCGGTCCGCTAGTCTGAGCCCCGTTAGAGGAGAATTTAAGCCATTCATGTTAATTGACAGAATTGATAGTTATGGTGGTGTTCTGGCCATCTTGTGTTTTAGAGATCCAGTGAATATCTTTATCTCTTTCACATTGTGGAAGCTAGGTTTTGTTTTTTACATTCTGGGTGAATTTACATTGGTAGTGGACCATCGTGCTGGTCATTATAAAGAATGGGTCTGAGTACTTCCTGGAGAGCTGGACTAGTTATGGCAAATTTCCTTAACATATGGATTTCGGTAAAGTATTTAATTTCTCCATCAAAAATGAAAGTCAGTTTAGCTGGAGACAGTATCCTGGTCTGAAAGTTGTTTTGTTTTAGAAGGTTGAAGGTCAATGACCATTCTCTTCTGGCTTGACAATTTGAGTCTGAAAGATCCATGTCATCCTGATATATAATTTTTCCTTTGAAAGTAATACTTTTCTTATGCCTGGATGCTTGCAGGATTTTCTCCTTCATATTAACTTTGGAAAAGTTAATTACAATGTGTCTAGGTGATGCTTTGGATTGAGTCGTGGGGTTCTGGTACTATCTAGTATCTGAATTTCTGTATCTTTTGCAATTCTTGGGATATTCTCCACCATAATATCTTGGAGTAGATCATCAATGCATTTAGGACCATACTCTTCTTCTTTAGGAATCCTTATAATTTAGATGTTTAATGTTTTGGAATGATCTCATACCCCTCTCAGAGAATATTCTGTTGTTATTCTCCTTTTGTCTGCCTCTTTGAATTCTTAGGATAGTTTAAAAGACTTGTCATTAATTTCTGGGATTCTTTCTTCTTCCTGTTCCACTCCATTACTGAGGGTCTCTACTGTATTTTTTTTTTCCTTTTATTAAGTCATATACACTTAGATCATGATACATTTATGTATATGTGGGGTACAATGTGTTGACTGTTTATACAATTTTGAGTGCTTACATCAAATTAATTAATAAAACTTTCACCTCATTTACTTGATTATTGTGTTAAGACATTTATGTTCTATACTTGATAGATTTGACTTGTACCCTTGCAAGATGCTCCATAGGTGTAGTCCCACTGTTTACCCTTCCTCTACTGTATTTTGAAGCTCCTCATATGCCTTTTTCAATTCCTTAAGCTCTGCTATATATTTGCTCATTATGTCCATATCCTTGGTGACTTTGTCTTTGAATTCATTAATTTCTTAAGACAATTTTTAAACTACTTTTTGGATTTCTATTTCCATCATTTCCTCCATTCCATTCATCTTATTTTCTATCCATATTCTGGATTCTATTATTGATATTTCAATGATTTCTCTATGGATCGTATTTTCTACTATATCTCCTTTGTAATCTCTTGGGGGAATTGATCTGCTCTTATTTATCATGTTGCCAGGGTTCTTTTGCTCTTTCCACCCCATGAGTATTTTTGGCTATTTGTCAATGAAAACTGGTAGGGTGAGACTGTATCAGGAGGCCCCAGGAACTGGAGCTAACTACCCCTTCTCCAGTGAGTTGAGGGTTTGTGATTGTGGCTTTTCCCCTGCAGCCTGGCAAATATCCTTTTCAGAATTTCAGCTGGAGACTCTGAGGGCTGGCTTGGTGAGATAATGCAAGCTGACTCTGTCTTGATGTCAGCCTGTCTCTACCCAATTCTAAGGAGCAGCAGTATTACACTGGAATCACACCTGGGGAAAGATACAAACACCTGCATAAGCCCACCCCCTGTCGGTGATAGCTGGAGGGCAAGAATCTGTCCCTCTCTGCTGCAATACCACCATCGCTCAACCTCAGAGTGTCACTGGGTGGACACCCCTGTCTGAGAATTCCAGTCAGATTGTCCCAGACAGCACCACTCTGCTCACCCAAAGAGTTCCAAGAGTCACCAAATGTCCAGAAAACAGAAATCCATGGGCAGACCCACCTGCAAATTCCCAAGGGGCTGTAGGAGGGTTCCCTCCAGTGGGAAAGACAGTCAGGAAAGTTCACCCAGCATAGTCAGGACTGCAGCACCACTGCCTCTCCCCCTGCCATTGTTTAAGCCCACACCAATGTCTGCGACGTATCACTATCTCCCTGTATGCCACTGTTTCCACACTGCTGTTTGGCAACCGGCAAAATGCCTGGGCCTCTCAGTGAATTCACCAAGCACTCCCACCTCTGCAGGGGGCAATCCTTCAGGCAGCCAGGATAGTGGGGAAGGGTGAGTTGTGTGCTCAGAATTTCAGAGAAAATATTTGTTCACTTTTGTGCCAGGCAGGATAATGACTAGGCTCAAAGGTGGGATCTCTCTGGAAGAGGAGGACTGGGGTTTAGTGGCTCTCTCCTTTGGGGTAACATGAGAGGTCCTTTGTTTCCTGCTCACTGTCAGAAAGCCCTCCATGGACCTCTCACTTGGGGAAAGGGTCTCCCATCCTGTTTTGTAGGATAATGTTTAAAAATAAACATATCCTACATCAAGCACACAAAGTAAATTCAGTGTGAGTTCAAAATGACTTATTTTTCTTCCAGAGGCTTAAGAAATCTGGACCCCCCCTGGGTTATTCACAGAGATAAGCTTTTTTGGAGTTGTAAATTCCTTAGGCCTTGTCTCTGAAGCAGTACACCCCGTGAAGCCTGAGATCCAAGGGCATGCCGCTCTTCCTCAGAGATACGGGCCAGAGGGTTGACATATGTTAATAACATATTGTCAGAGGTCTATAGATATTCTGCCCTGAAGGAAGAACACAGTCATTACTTCATACTGGGTAAACTGAGTGAATGCTTGAAGATAGTCAATTTCCCTGTGGTTAATTTTGTCTTTGTAATGTTCCTTTAGATACCTGCTCATAAATTAGTCACTGTTTAGAAGAAGAGATTTACGACAAAAGTGATTGTATTGATATGTAAAAAAGAAAGTAAGAAAATGAGGAAACTAATAGATAAGGGATTAAGTGTGTTCATGACTGAAAAAGTATAAAACCTGAACTTGGAATAAAGAACTTTGCTATATGCCATCCCATGGTGTATAGTCTGTTTCTAGACTTAATAATTACAAGAGCGAGTTTACACCTACGGCAAAGCTGCTGCTCGTTCGCGTCTCTGGTCACGCCACATATTGGTGTAGTTGGCAGGATCGGGGGATCGCGAAGGAGCAGAAAGATTTTCTGGACACTGGGCTGGAGGACAGCCGCCTCCACCAGGATGCCTCGGAGAGATCTTCGCTGAAGCCGTTTGAGGTAAGCTTGAGAACTCTGTAACTGGGATGGTGCAATTGCCACACAAAGTACATGAGACATCTCCAGCATAACAAGAAACATGGGAGGGAATAATATGAGTCTTCAGCTCTCTTTTTCTTTAGAGGACCAGTATGTTGCCATTTTAAAAACTCTGATTTCTACCACTAAAATTCCGGTAAAAACCAGTAACCTGAAGGAACTTTTCCATGTGGTTGTTAAGGATTGTCGCTGGTTTATGCCTGACTGGAAAGTCCAGCTTAATTTAAAAGTCTGGAGGAAAGTGGGTTGGGCTCTGTGTCGTGCCCACCAAAAAGGCAATTTTATAAGTAGGGAAGTTTGGGCAACCTTTAGGCTGGTTCAAATTGCATTGTAACCATTTCGAACGTGTTCAGAACAAGATTCTGAAACTGAGAACATTGGCCCTGATGAGTTGCCACCCCCGCCTTCTTTACCTTAGCTGGATAAGTTACACCAGCCAGAGCAGATTGCGGAAATTCTCAGAAATTCTGAACATGAGTATGATTTGCCAGGTTCCCATTCTGAATACCAATCTAATAAGCCTCAAAAGAAATATGTGGGTAACTTAATTCGTCTTGAAAGTGATGCAGAAAGCTGTCCGGAATTAGTGGAAATGGCTGACGAATCAGCTCAAAAGGAGTCTGAGTTTAAACACCTTAGAAAGGTTATGGCTGAAAATTTTCAAACAATGAATCAAAGAATTGCCTTCTTAGAAAAGAAGGGAGCGGAAATACTCTCCTCTAGATCAAGCTCTAAAGCAGGTTCCTGTAAAGATATACTTCCACCTTACAAGCCTCTAACTCCTTCTGCACCAGCAGGTCCTTTAACCTGGAAGGAAGGCGCTTTACATCATAATGCTCCACCAGGAATCTATCCTGTGTAGCCTAATCCTCCAGATACTCGTTTCACTGCACGATATCACATTCCTTTAGATATTTCTGAATTGGCTATATCTAATGAAAACTCAGTTCAAATTTCAGAATTGGACAATAATAAAAAGCCTGTTATACAAGCATATCCTGTTTTCAGGGAAATTCGAGAGAATGGCCAATTAGGAGTTGCTCAGCATACTCCTATACAAATAAAATTTTTAAGAACAATGAAAGATGCTATTTACGCCTATGGATCTACTTCCCCTTATGTAATTGGCATTTTAAATTCATATTGCACAAATCATATTTTTATTCCTACTGACTGGAAAGCTTTAGCTTGCACTACCTTGAGCCCTGGTCAATTTTTACAATTCAAGGCTTAGTGGCTGGAAGAGGCAACTTTGCAAAACTGAGCTCAGGGAACTCCATTTAACCCTTTAATGGGTACTGGCCCTGTGGCTGACATTCACCGACAGCTGCAATTAACAGAAGACTTATTAATGCAGGTTAAAGATGTTTGCATTAGAGCTTGGCAAAGACTAGAAAAAAAAGATGGGGTTAAACAATTTTTTACAAAAATCATGCAAGCAAACAATGAACCATATTCTGAATTTGTAGCTAGACTTCAGACAACAATTGAAAAGTCTGCTCCTGGAGAACAAGCCAGACAGATGCTTTTATTACAATTAGTATTTGAGAATGCCAATTCAGATTGTAAGTTGGCCCTAATCCCTGTCAAGAATCAGAACAATGTTTCCATTGAACAATATCTCCACACTTGTAGAGATATTAGTTCTGAAACATTTCAGGCAAAGCTTAATGCTGCCACCTTGGCAGAGGCACTTAATAGGACTAAAAAGAAGACAAAATATTTTAATTGTGGGAAAATAGGACATCTGCGTTCTAAATGTCGCAAAGCTAAAATTAAGAATAATTCAGCTGCGATAGCTCAGGATGTTAAGGTACAAGCACCTAGTCTATGCCGCCGCTGTAGAAAAGGTAAACATTAGACTAATGAATGTAAATCTGTTAAGAATAAAGATGGCAAAATTCTACCACCCAAAGTAGAATTTATTCCAGCTCAGGAATAAAAAAAAACAAAACGGGTTATCAGGTCCCACTCGAGGCCTGAAAATAAATTCGAGCATTCAGAGTTCATTCCCAGTAGACAATGAAGTAACTCATACACAGGCAAATCAGAACAACTAATCAAAATAGAGCCTGTAAAATTGCATGTCCAAGATCTCTTTCACACAACTCAAGGGAGTGCAGCTTTAGACATACCAATACTGTCTGAGAAAAAAAATCTTAGCTGAACAAAAACCTAAAAAACTTCAGACTGGAATATATGACCCTATTCCACCAGACTCTGTAGGACTTATTTTAGGTAGAAACAGTTTAACAATGGAAGGTTTAAACATACATCCTGGAGTTATTGATTCTAATTTTCAAGAGGAAATTATGCTTATGGCTTCTTCTACTCAAAATGTAAAATTAAAAGCTGGTCAAAGAATTGCACAAATTTTAATACTGCCTTATCATAAAGAACAGACCGCTCCCATAAAGCAGAAAGGTAACTTTGACAGCACAGGAAAACAGGTTTTCTGGCATACTTTCCTTAATAACTCTAAACCTCAGTGTACAGTAACTTTTGCTAATAAAACAGCAATTACTAAACTAGTAAATTCAAGAGCTAATGTTTCAATAATTACTTCTTTCATGTGGCCTAAGGGCTAGCCAAAAAAGGAAAATTGAAGCTACATTTGTTAGTATGAAAACTTTAACTGATATCGAACAAAGTACAAATACTTTAGACTGCTTTAGCCCTGAGAGTCAGAAAGCTCAACTACACCCTTATGTGGCTCCTATTGCACTATCTATATGGGGCAGAGATCTTTTACAACAATGTGGAGCTATGATTACTATTCCAGCTATTTCCAAACCAGTCAAGACTATAATGATGAATATAGGTTATAATCCCATTAACCCCACTCCTACTTTAAAACCTGAAATTGTAAAACTGGAAAATGACAAAACTGAGCTAGGCTTGCCTGCTCTTCATGAAAGTTTTATATAAAGGCTCCTGTTCAGCGCTTCGCCCTGCCGTTAAAATGGTTAACAGATAAACCAATATAGGTTGAACGGTAGCCGCTCCCTTATGAAAAATTAGAAGTGCTTCATAATATAGTTCAAAAACAGTTCAGAGCAGAACATATTATGCCCACTAACAGTAATTAGAATAACCCAGTATTTCTTGTAAAAAAAACAAAAATCTGAAAAATAGAAAATGGTGACTAATTTAAAATGAATCAATGCAATTATTTCTCTGATGGGACGCTCACAATCTAGAATACCTAACCCATCTCTAATTCCTAAAACTTATTCTATTATCATAATTGATTTAAAAGACTGTTTCTTTACCATTCCCCTTCATCCTGACGATGCTGAAAGATTTACTTTTACTATTCCTGCCTTTAACTCAGAAAAACCTACAAGACACTTCCATCGGAAGGTCCTTCCTCAAGGCATGTTAAATAGCTCCACCTTATGTCAACTTTTTGTAAATAAGCCTTTAGAGATAGTAAAAGCACTTTTCCCAGAGAGTATGTACTTACATTATATGGATGATAACTTAATAGCACACCCTAATAAAGAAAAGTTACAACAGATGTTTGAAACAGTAAGAGAATATTACCAACAATTTAAACTTGTAATTTCAGAAAACAAAATACAATATACAGATCCATAAGAGTATTTAAAATATAAAATAACTAAACAAAAAATAATTCCACAAAAAGTAACTATTAGAAGAGATACTTTAAAAACTCTAAATGATTTTCAAAAACTATTAGGAGATATAAATTAGATTAAACCTAGTTTATAAATTCCCACATATACTCTAAAAAATTTGTTTACAACCTTAAAAGAACCAACTGATTTAAAAAGCCCTAGAGGAGGGGGAGACAAGATGGCGGACTGAAGCCAGCTTTCCACAGAGGCTCCCGTTCTGAAGGAGAGTTAAGGCACGAAAATTTAGCAAGTAACCTGATGGATTCGAGCAGCATCAAGAGAGAAAGTTGAAGAATGAACATCAACCCCGCTGAGGAGAGCTGGGACCACAAGGATGCAAACAAAAGGTACAAAACCCATCACCGTGTGGACGGGAGTCCCCCCTCTCCCATCAGATTGGATTAAGAGCCCCACAAACAAACGGGCAGAAATCAAAGGCCCTCCCAACACACACCACGGGAGAGACCTACTGAAATCTGGAACTACCTCCCCTACTAGGGTGCCAGGGCATTCTCGTAACAGGCATAAAACTCTATAAAACTGTAGATAAACTTGGCCTGCAACTCTGAACTCCCAACCCCCCTTGGGCAGCAAGATAACCAGGCAGAAAGCTGAAGGGAACTAAGTGAGCTCGCTGCCAGTGACTCCCAGCTCCTGGCGCTCCCCCGCTCTCCTCACTCTGGGATCTGGAGGCCTGAGCACGGGCAAGGCGCCTGGGCAGAAAGCTGAAGGGAACTGAGTGTGCTCGCTGCCAGTGACTCTCAGCTTCTGGCGCCCCTCCCCTCCCCCCACTCTGGGATCTGGAAGCCTGAGCAACGATGGGGCGGCCGGACAAAAAGCTGAGCAGAACTGAGTGTGCTCGCTGCCCACAGCTCAGAGCTCCTGGCACTCTCCCACCCCCGCCCTCACTCTGAGAACTGGAGGCCTGAGCAGCAGCGGGACAGCCGGAGAGAAAGCAGAGCGGAAATGAGACTCACATCAGAGCAGCAACTCCCTGAGGCAGCTGAGGCCACAACCCTTGTCTCCCTGGGCGACCAGAGGAGACCACCCCTGAATAAAGGATTTACCTGAAGAATCTCACTGACCCGGGAAGCTCCCAGGGCGGGGTGACTGGGAGAACAGAGACTTCTACCCAGAGTAAGTGCTTTACTAGGGTCAAAGAGAAACCAGCTAAAAATAAGACAGATCCAATTAGCCCCACCACACCAGACAGGGCCACAGTCTCTCAAGCCACAACACTGTACGGCCCCTCAACAAAGCCCCAGGGGAAAAATCAAAGGGAGCAAAATAACCATGGGCCAGAATCAGCAGAAAAACTCTGATAACATGAATAACCAGAACAGATCAACCCCCCCAAGGAAAGATGTGGCGGATGTAATTGAAGATCCCATTCATAAACAACAGACTGACATGTCAGAAATCTAATTCAGAATTTGGATTGCAGACAAGATTAATAAAATGGAATTAGGAATCTCAGGAGAAATTCAAAAGTTGTCTCAAGAATTTAATGAATTTAAAGAAAAAACCACCAAAGACTTTTAAACACACTGAAGCAAGAATTCGCAGCCCTCAAAGACATGAAAAATACAGTAGAATCCCTCAGCAACAGAATGGAGCAAGCAGAAGAAAGGATTTCTGACACTGAAGATAAAGCCTTTGCACGCTCCCAATTCCTCAAAGAAAAAAAGAAATGGAGAACAAAAACAGATCATTCTCTCAGAGAGCTCTGGAATAATTCAAAGAAGACTAATATACAAATAATAGGAGTTCCAGAAAATGATGAAGTGGCCTTGATGGGCACAGAGGCCCTTCTGCATAAAATTATGAAAGAAAATTTTCCAGAAATGCCTAGGGATCCTGAAATTCAGACAGCAGACAGCTTCAGAACACCAGCACGATTCAACCCCAATAAGTCATCACCCAGGCATATCATAATTAGTTCCACTAAAGTTAATAAGAAGGAGAAGATTCTCAAAGCAGCCAGGCGAAAGAAAACCATTATGTACAAAGGCAAGAATATTACAATGACTGAAGACATCTCTTCTGAAACTTTTCAAGCTAGGAGAGGCTGGTCAGCGACTTTTATTTTATTTTATTTTTTTTAATATTATTATTCTTATTAAATCATAGCTGCATACATTAATATGATCATGGGGCATCATACACTAGCTTCATAGACCATTTGACACATTTTCATCCCAATAGTCAACATAGCCTTCCTGGCATTTTCCTAGTTACCGTACCATGACATTTACATTTCACATTTGCTGAGTTTCACACTTACCCTTGTAAAATGCCCCATAGGTGTGATTCCACCAATACCACTCCATCCACCCTCCTCCCCCTCCCTCTTCTCCCTTTCCCCCTTTCCCCTATTCTTAGGTTGTAACTGGGTTATAGCTTTCATTTGAAAGCCCTAAATTAGTTTCATACTACGGCTGAGTACATTGGGTACTTTTTCTTCCATTCTTGAGATACTTTACTAAGAAGGATATGTTAAAACTCCATCCATGTAAACATGAAAGAGGTAAAGTCTCCATCTTT
>CAUYPK010021424.1:0-21960 GCA_963574355.1 Loris lydekkerianus | reverse complement strand
AAGAAAAAGTAGCGACAAGGTGATGTCTACAGAACTTGACTATAGAAGAACCTCTCAATCTGCCCCTCCAACGAGGAGTATGGTGTTCTCTAATCTCTACCCTTCAAAACAGCTCAACAGTTAAAGGAGAGAAACCTCACTTGCAGAGGTGCTAAGTAAACACTGAGTGGTGTCTAAGGTTAAGAGAGTTTGCTGAAGAACACATCTATCTAGTTCTATAATTTATTTTGGATTGCCAAAGAAAAGAGAGTTTATTCTCATATTTTCTCCAAATTTTCCTAAAAGAAGTCTAGATCAATTGTACCATGAACTGATAGTTGTGCTTCTGTCCCCAGATAAAATAATCAATATAAATTTTTTTTAAAAAAAGCCAAATTTTATTTTATTATTATTATTTTTTTTTTGAGACAGTCTCAAGCTATTGCTTTGGGTAGAGTGCTGTGGTATCAAGGCTCATGACAGCCTCCAACTCTTGGGCTCAAGCAATCCTCTTGCCTCAGTTTTTCTATTTTTAGTAGAGATAGGGTCTTGCTTTTGCTCCGGCTAGTCTCAAACTTGTGAGCTCAAGCAAAAAGAACTGCCAGTTTTTCCCAAGTGGCTATACCATTTTACTAAAGGGTAAAAGGCTAAAATGTAACAATTTTCTACAGTGTTGGTCCCCGACCCCTGGGCCATGGATTAGTAAAGGTTGGTGGACTGCTAGGAAACCACGCCGCACACTACAGGAGGTGAGCACAGGCAAGAGAGGGAAGCTTCATCTCTTTTTTTTTTTTTTTGAGATAGAGTCTCACTATGTCACCCTGGGTAGAGTGCTGTATTGTCAAGCTCACAGCAACCTCAAACTCTTGGGCTTAAGCGATTCTCTTGCCTCAGCCTCCCAAGTAGCTGGGACTACAGGAGCCTGCCACAATGCCTGGCTATTTTTCTTTCTTTCTTTTCTTTTCTTTTTTTTTTTTTTTTTTTTGAGACAGAGCTTCAAGTTGTCACCCTGGGTAGAGTGCTGTGACATCACAGCTCACAGCAACCTCAAACTCCTGGGCTCAAGTGATTCTCCTGCCTCCGCCTGACAGTAGCTTGGGACTATAGGCATCCGCCACAGTGCCTGGCTAATTTTTGGTTGCAGGTGTCATTGTTGTTTGGTGGGCCCGAGCTGGATTCAAACCCACCAGCTCAGGTGTATGTAGCTGGCGCCTTAGCCACTTGAGCCACAGGCACCAAGCCAGCTTCATCTCTATTTACAGCTGTTCCCCCATTGTTCACATCACCACCTGAGCTATTCCTCTTGTTAGATCAGTGGCAGCATTATATTCTCATAGGAGCACAAACCTTACTGTAAACTGCACATGCAATGGATCTAGCTTACACACTCCTTATGAGAATTTCATGCCTGATGATCTGAGGAGGAGCTGAGGCAGTAATGCTAGTTCCGGGGAGCAGCTGCAAATACAGACTATCCTTAGCAGAGAGGTTTGACTGCATAAGGACCATACTGAATCAACTGCTTGCAGACTCATATCAAAACCATTCCCGGTCTGTGGAAAAGCTGTCTTCCATGAAACCAGTCCCTGGTGCCAAAAACATTGGGGTCCGTCTCTCTCTCTTTTCTTCTGCCCTCAGGTACAAGGTCCATTCTGTCACCAGGCTAGAGTACAGAGGGATGACCAGAGCTCACTGCAGCATCCAACTCCTGGGATCAAGCAATCCTCCCATCTCAGCCTAAGTAGCTGGAACTACTGGTACATACCATGACACCCAGCTAATTTTACATTCTTCTGCATAATCTGACTCTCGCCTCCCATCTCCTGCCCTTGCTATACTTCTTTGTCTCCCTCCTGCACTAGGTAGAATTCTTAAAAAGCAGTTTTATCATTTTTACCTTTGTGTCCTTAGCACCTACTATATTATCTGGTAACTGGTGGACTTTAATAAGTATCTATTGAAGAAATTACTTTTACAGATATTTATCAAGGGACTGGAAGGGAGGGTAACGGGTCGGGCCACATCTATGGTGCATATTTTTATCTATAATAATAATAAAAAAAAAAAAAGCAAATATAAGGCCAGGTGTGGTGGCTCATGCCTGTAATTCTAGCACTCTGGGAAGATGAGGTGGGAAGATTGCTTGAGGTCCGTAGTTCCAGACCAGCCTGAGTAATAACAAGACCCTGTCTCTACTAAAGACAGAAAAATTATCTGGGCATGAGGCAAAGGAGTTTGAGTTTGCAGTGAGCTATGATGATGCCACCACACTCTAGCCAGGGTGACAGCAATAAGACTGGTAAGAAAAAGAAAAAGCCAGTACACAAAGATACCAGTTACTACACTATTGTAGTAATCAAATATGTGCAAGCTAGTTCCTGCCCTCAATAGGGATGAGGCCTAGCTAACAGCAAAGATCAACATTGACACGTAAAACCAAGAAAAACTGTCCAGAGAACAGTGGCTTATGCCTGTAATCCAAGGCAGGAGGATCACTTGAGACCAGAAGTTTGAGACCAGCCTGAAAAACACAAGAGACTTGTTCTCTACAAAAAATAAAATATAGATAGAGAGCTAGGCATGTTGGTGCAACTATAGTCCAAGTTGCTCAGGAGGCTGATGCAAAAGGATTGCTTCACTTGAGCCCAGGAGCTGGAGGCTGAAGTGAGCTGATTGTGCCACTGCACTCCACCCTGGGGAACAGAGCAAGACCCTAGACAACTAAATGAAACCATATGAAGAAAAGAGTCTCAGCCACCCCAACTTAGGCACCAGATGCAAGTGAATAAATACATTTTGGAAATTCTAGTCCCAGCCAAGTTCCCAGCTGAATACAAACACGTGATCAACCCCAACCTACACCAAATGGAGAATTAACCAGCTGAGTCTACATAACCCAGAGAATATAAATAAATTGTAGTCTTTAGGCATCAAGCTTTTGGGTGGATTGTTATGTAATAATAATGGAAACAGGTTCTTACTTTAAAGGATCTGAAACAAAAAGTTACCTACTATAAGTAAGTCTCTTTTTTTTTTTTTTTTTTTGCAGTTTTTTGGCCAGGGATGGGTTTGAACCTGCCACCTCCAGCATATGAGGCCGGAACCCCACTCCTTTGAGCCACAGGCACCTTCTTTTTTGTTTTTTGAGACAGAGTCTCAAGCTGTTATCCTGGGTAGAGTGTTGTAGCGTCACAGCTCACAGCAACCTCAAACTCTTGGGCTTAAGCGATTCTCTTGCCTCAGGCTCCCAAGTAGCTGGGACTATAGGCGCCTGCCACAGCACCCAGCTATCTTTGTTGTTGTTGTTGTTGTATTAGTCATTGTTGTTTGGCAGGCCCAGGCTGGATTCGAACCTGCCAGCTCAGGTGTATGTGGCTGGTGCCCTAACCACTTGAGCTACAGGTGCTGAGCCTGTAAATAATTCTTTTTCTTTGTAATATAATTTTTATTTTTTAAGTTAATAATTTTAAAACATAGTTTCATTCATTTCTTCAGATTTTTTCTCTTTTCTTTTGAGCTAGAGTCTTACTCTATTGTCCTGAGTGCTATGGTGTCATAGCTCACAGCAACCTCAAACTCCTGAGTTCCAGCAATCCTCTTGCCTCAGTCCCCCAAGTAGCTGGGACTACAAGTGTCTGCCACCCCACTGGCTAACTTTCCCACTTTTAGTAAATAGACTTGTCTACTTCAGACAGGTCTTGCTCTTGCTCAGGCTGGTCTCAAATTTCTGAGCTCAGGCAATCCACCTGCCTTGGCCTCCCAGAGTGTTAGGATTACAGACATGAGCCACCTGCCCAGCCAGATTTTTCTTTTTTCTTTTTTGAAGGAGTCTCAAGCTGTCACCCTGGCTAGAGTGCTATGGAGTCATAGCTCACAGCAACCTCAAACTCTTGGGTTCAAGTGATTCTCTTGCCTCAGCGTCCCAAGTACCTGGGACTACAGGTGCCCACCACAACGCCCAGCTATTTTTGGTTATGGTTGTCATTGTTTGGCAGGCCCGGGCTGGATTCAAATCTCCAGCTCTGGTGTATGTGGCTGGCGCTCTAGCTGCTGAGCTACAGGCACTGAGACCAGCCAGATTTTTTTTTAATTCTTCACAACTACACACTCCAGAAGAGTGTCATCACCACTTAACACTTGCCAAACTCTGTACTAAATATCTTACCTGCATAATTTTATTTATTCCTCATACAATCCTAAAAGGAAAAGATTGTACTATTCCTAATTGACAAACTAATAAAACCTAAGGTCCATATAAGTTAACTATTTTATTTCATAGAGAGCTAGAGCTTAAATTCAAACCCAGACCTGTCTGACTCCAAATCCTATGTTCTTAACCAAGTCTATTCAAAAAACATATCAACCTAAAAAAAATCTGCCCAAGCTGCTCAGCACAGTGGTTATGGCACCAGCCATATACACTGAGGCTGGCGGGTTCAAAACCGGCCTGAGCCTGCTAAACAACAACGACTACTGAAACAAAAAATAGCCAGGCATTGTGGCGGGCGCCTGTAGTCCCATCTACTTGGGAGACTGAGGCAAGAGAATTGCTTAAGCCCAAGAGTTTGAGGTCATTGTGAGCTGTGATGCCATTGCACTCTACTGAGGGCAACAGAGTGAGACTGTCTCCAAAAAAAAAAAAAAAATCTGCTCAAGGAACACAAGTTAACAGTTTCAGTTTACATAAAAAAAATTTTTTAAAAGCAATACAGCATTCACCCTAACTCAGAATGACCCCACAAAAAATAAAATAAAAAGTAACACATCAAATGCCCTTTTTTTGTTGTTGTTATTGAGACAAGTTTTCTCTTTTCCCCATACTAGAGTGCAATGGCCTCATCATAACTTACTGCAACCTTGAAGGCCTGGGATCAAGCATCCTCCTGCCTCAGCCTCCCACATAGCTGGGACAACAGGGGCACACCATGTTTAGCTAATTTTCAAATTTTTTGTAGATAGGAGTCTCACTATATTGCTCAGGCTGGTCTCAAACTCCTAGTATCAATCCTCCCACCTCAGCTTTCCAAAGTACTAGGATTACAGGCGTGAGCCCCCACACCTGGTCTCAAATGCTTTATTTGGCAAATATTTATTGATAATCTCACCATTCTAGGCACTGGAGACACATTAAATATTTTAATCCTAATTAATACACAACTCTAGAAATTGTAGCAACATTTTTTTCCCCATTGAGTAACATCGAAGTTATGTTACTCAAAAAACGGAGGCAAGAGGATTACTTGAGCCCATTACTTGATTCAATGCTAAGTAATCATCAAAGCATAGACGGGTAGAATAGTATCATACTATACTTCAATACAGCTAAATTCCCTCATCGTCGCCTAAGAAATTCTATGTTCTACTTGAAATGTTCTACTACCTCCCTCACTGCTTACCAAAATCCAACCTGTTCTATGAAGGCTCTCTTGATTAGGCCAGTCAGATACAATCTTATCCAGGCCATTTATCACCCACTTTAGTGGTTTCCAAACATGGCAAAAATTACCTAAGAGGTTTAAAATTAGAGTTGCTGAAAATTAGAGGAGACTGTTTTAAAAAAGACTGGAAACAATTTAAATGGCTATCAAAATAGAACTGGTGAAGTCATCATGGTACATAAAGTGACTATATAAAACAATTTTCAAGTTATATTAAGTGAAAAACCAAGGTGCAGAACAGTGTACGGAATCCTATTATTAAAGGGAGATATATAGTCAAACATATACACATGCAATATTTGTCCAGGATTAAAAAGATACTTGGGAGGTTCCCTCTGAGAAGGAGTACAAATACACATGCACACAAAACTCCAAAATAGGATATAAGAACTTTCTTTTCTCTGCCCCAAAGCAGATATATTTATGAAAGAACTTTCATTTTGATTACACTTTTAAACTTTTTTTCTTTTGAGACATAGCCTCAAGCTGTCGCCCTGGGTTGTGCCGTGACATCACAGCTCACAGCAACCTCCAACTTCTGGGCTCAAGCGATTTTCCTGCCTCTGCCTCCCAAGTAGCTGGGACTACAGGCACCCGCCACAACGCCTAGCTATTTTTTTGGTTGCAGCTTCATTGTTGTTTGGCAACCCAGGCTGGATTCAAACTCGCCAGCTCAGGTTTCTGTGGCTGGCGCCTTAGCCATTTGAGCCACAGGCACCGAGCCTACACTTTTAAACTTTTTAAATTTTTAAAGTTTGCATTGTATGTAGTAGTAGTTGTTTAATTACTTAAAAAGCAAAATATAGAGGCCCAAGACTCAGCTCACCTCATAATCCTTAGGGGTTGAGATTATGCTTCAGAAATATTAAACTACGAAGATGATTCTGATGACCAGTCAGGCTTAGTATCCCCCACCTGTATCACTCACATGGTACTTAATAACTCAAACTAAAATCCATTTTTCTATTAATTTCATTACTGTGTGAAAGGGTCTTTAGAAACACTTGTAACAAAATACCACCATGGGGCGATTAAAAATGACCACTAAAAATATATGAAGCGTCAGAGTTAAAAAGTGCCAATAAAGTATTCTCACCAACTTTTTTTTTTTTTTTTGAGACAGAGTCTCACTTTGTCACCCTGGGTAGAGTGCGGTAGCATCATAGCTCACAGCTGCTTCATACTCTTGGGCTTAAGTGATTCTCTTGCCTCAACCTCCCAAGTAGGTGGGACTATAGACGCCTGACACAACACCTGAAATTTTTTTTTTTAGATACGGAGTCTTGCTCTTTCTCAGGCTGGTCTTGAACTCGTGAGGTCAGGCAATCCACCCACCTCTGCCTCCCAGAGTGCTGGGATTATAGGCATGAGACACCTTGCTTCTCCAACTTTTCTTTTTTTTTTTTGGCTGGGGCTAGGTTTGAACCCACCACCTCTGGCATATGCAGCCCATCCCTTACTCCTTTGAGCCACAGGTGCTGCCCAACTTTTCTTTTTTTAAAGGCCATAGGGCTGGGCGTGTGGCTCATGCCTGTAACCCTAACACTCTGGGAGGTCAAGGCGGGTGGATCACCTGAGCTCAGAGTTTAAGACCAGCCTGAGCAAGAGAGAGACTCTGTCTCTATTAAAAATAGAAAAACTAGCTATCCTAGCATTCTGGGAGGCTGAGGCGGGTGGATTGCTTCAGCTCACTAGGTCAAGACCAGCCTGAGCAAAAGTGAAACCCCATCTCTACTAAAAGAAAAAAAAAAAAAAAAAAAACGGAGACAAGAGGATCACTTGAGCCCAAGAGTTAGAGGTTGCCGTGAGCTACAATGCCAGGGTGACAGCTTGAGACTCTGTTTCAAAAAAAAAAAAAAGAAAAGAAAAAGAAGAACTAGCCAGTCATGGTGGCAGGTGCCTATAGTCCCAGCTACTTGGGAGGCTGAGGGAAGATGATCGATAGTTTGAGCCCAAGAGTTTGGGGTTGCTGTGAGCTTTGATACCACCACACTCTACCCAGGACGATGGAGTAAGACTGTCTCAAAAAAAAAAAAAAAAAAAAAAAATCATATGTATTGCTAGACTGCAAAGGGCAAATGGCTAAAAGCCTAAACTAAAGACCGTAAGACTCAGGGATGAGTCAGACTTCATAGTCTATATGAATGAGTAGAAGCAGCATCTAAGAAAAATAAAGTGTGTAGATACCAAATTCCAAAGAAACCCCATTTTATTACAGAGTACATACAAAGCCCTTTCCTCATAGGGAAAAGTACTGTTCCACTTCTCCAGGGAAACAGCTGGGCCTCCTTCCCAGTTTCCAGCTCTCTCTACCGGTACTTCCCATGTCGGTTAAAGTGTTTGTAGAGATATCTGATGCGTTTATTAAGGTTGTGCAGGTCATCCAAGAACATTCTATTTCCAACCATATTCTTCTTTCGAATACAACGCTGCAATTCATTTCCTTTCCAACCTCGAAGCCATCTGGGGCCCCTGATCAGTTCTTTGGGGTGCTTTTCAAAGTTTCCTGCATGAGAGAACATATTAGTTCCAAGACAAGAGAACCTGGCCTAGACCAGCTAAGCCTTTAACCCACAGTTGCATCTTCCTGACAGCACAGTGTCAAAAACACAGACTTTGGAGCCAGACTGCCTGGGGTTCAAATTCTGACACTGCCATTTTCTAGCTTTGGAAAAATTACTTAACTTCTCTCTTCTCAGTTTCCTTACTTGTTAAGTGAAAATATTATTATGAGCGGTCAGAACAGTACTGAACAATGTAGCAGCTACATAAACGTTTGCTCTCACTGTTGAACACAGCACATCTTCTATACTGGTAAAGAAGATAGTCATTACTGCATAATTGCCATTCTGAAATTGTGTACCACGGAGAGTTAAGTCTTACCCAGGATCCCAATGTTGTCATACACCCCAAACATGGCCCTTTTCTCATTCCAACGATCAACCACTTTGGGGGGCGGGAGTGTGAGCCTTACACGGGATAATCCAGGAATACCTACGAATGAAGAGAAGGAATGAATCTGAGCTGCCTACTAAGAAGCAGGTCTAGGGGTGTCTACATCGGCCACTTACCCAGAGAGAAGTTTCTGCACGCCAAGGGCACCAAACTCCACAAGCTCCTACCTGACCCCCAGGAGAGACTCCTTGCCATTGCGTTAGTATGTCTCCCTCAGAGGCAGAGCAAATAAGCCCAAGTACGCAGACCAGACGTGGCCTTCAGGGAAATGATGGCGGCGCCAGTCCCTGATGGCCTCACTGGAATAAGAAGGTGGAGGCAGCCATCTTGAGCTTTACCCAGGTGCCTTAGGGCGCAGGGCCTGCCTAGACTCCTCCTCCCCCAGCTATAAGCCCCGCCCTTCGGGTTTCGGGCCCCTGGAAATCTAGGCAACTATCTCTGCTTAAGAGTTTCCGAACTGCCCATTGCAGGTTTTGGAGCTCCTTGAGAGGCTAATTCTGCGCTTAGTCGCTGTGTGGACTCCTCAAAACTAATTTAAAGAAAATTCACCCTGTCTTTGGGGTCCCTCAACCGTGAGGGAAATGATGGTCCGAAACCTGGAACGTGGAACTTGGGAGTATTCGAAGACCAGCCCCTTTCTCTGTGCCTTACAACCGTCTTGGGCTGTTGCTGATTTTATTACCCCACTTTACTACAGGGAAGGAAATCTGAGGCCCAGTGAGTGAAGGGACTTGCTGGACGTCACTGAGCGGAGGAAACGGTGAAACCCGGATTAGAACCCATGCTTTCTAACTCCCAGCCTGGATTGCCAGCCGTCTTGGGAATGCCTGAGTGGTTCACTATTGCAGGGGCACTACCACGGCCCAGCTAGGAACACGATATCTCGGGCTGGCACTTCTAAGACCGCCTCCCAGCCGACTGCAACGTGGGGGAAACCTCATGGAGAAAAACTTAGCGGCTAAAGAGTACAATTGGGAAGGTGGGCCGGAGCCCCACAGCGGTGCGGTCTGGGACTCCTGTGCTGTAACTGGTCGGCCTTTCCAGCGAGCGTCGCGATTGGTCCCGTTGCGGCCGTTGAGATTTGAACTCTGTATTTGTGGCTTCGCCCGCGCTGCGTCTGGCTCAGAGGCGGGACTTTGCCTCCGTCTGCCGGGGATTGGTCAGTTTCTCCATCAACTTGAAAACTACCTCGCTCATTGGTGCGTATTGTGCACTCGTGTTTTTCTCTTCCATTTCAGCTCGACTCCCAGAAACCGAGCAGTGGCTGGTGAGGTCCCCAGGTAAGATGTGGTGTTAATAAGGAGGAGGTCGCGAGACGCTGCACAGGTCGGGTAGAGGACAGTATACTTCAGTATTAGGCAATATGCAATAGGCAGGGAAGTCTAGTAGTTATCTGTGGGGCACGATGTGGTACGAACGTTAATTCTGACAGATCCACAACGGAACATGTTAAGCAAATCGCTTAAATCTTTTTAGCTTTAATTATTTTATCTGTACATTGGGTTGTATTATTATGTGCTTCACAGGTTTGAGATTAGGAGATTTAGATAGTATATGATGTTTCGAAAAGCCTAATGGAAATTGCCATCAAACAAATAATCAGTGTTAATGCTCTTCCCATCCTGCCTGGTGCAGAAAACCCAGTAGCCCTTTCTGGGGTACTGTTCTGACTCAGCTGAGACCAGACCATTCGCTCTATCATTAAGGAGATTTGCATGCAAAAATGGAGATAATGCTAACTTTATACATTATTATGCCAGTTTACAGCTCTTTAAACACCTTCATATCTCTTGTTCATTTGACCATCAGAGCAACTTTATGAAGTAATCAGAGATTAGTAACCCTGTTTTTTGTTGTTGTTGTTTTGAGACAGTCTCACTATGTCACCCTGTGTAGAGTGCTCACAGCAACCTCAAACTCTTGGGCTTAAGCGATTCCCTTGCCTCAGCCTCCCAAGTAGCTGGGACTACAGGCGCCCAACCATACCACCTGGCTATTTTTCTGTTGCAGTTGTCATTGTTGCTTAGCTGGCCTGATCCAGGTTCGAACCCACCAACTTCGGTGTATGTGGCTGGCACTGTAACCACTGTGCTATGGGCGCCTAGCCTTGTTTTTTTGTTTGTTTTTCTTTTAGATAAGAGTCTCACTATGTCACTCACAATGCCTGGCTATTTTTCTTTTGCAGTTATCATTGTTGCTTAGCTGTCCTGGGCTGGGTTTGAACTCACCAGCCTCAGTGTATGTGGCTGGTGCAGTAACCATTGTGCTACAGGTGCCGAGCCTAGTAACCCTGTTTTACAGATAAGGCCCAGGGCCTTAAGTGACATGATCAAGTGTCAGAGTCCCCCACTAGAATTGGATTCTAGTCCAGGCTTGATCTCACATCCTCTAGGATAATGTTAACCACTTGACAAAATCGTTATGTGTTGAAAGTGGGAAAAATGATAGAACCAGATAAAAAGACAGGTCTTTGATATATAGACCCTGACCTTTTCACTGTTTGGTTTCCAGCCCTCTGAGCCACTGGAAGAAGTATGTCTCCCCAACTTTATGAGTTCCATCTGCCCTTATCCCCAGAGGAGTTGCTGAAAAGTGGAGGGGTGAATCAGTATGTTGTGCAAGAGGTACTGTCCATCAGACATCTTCCTGCACAACTTAGAGGTAAGGCTCCATTGGTGCCACTGTACTTAGCACTTTCAAACAACCTTACTACTTTGTCATTTCTGTTCCACTATACCATGAAGCTTTTTGAGGGCATGGGTTGCATGACACAAAGAGTATACTCATTAACTGCCTTCTGTGGATTCTTTAATAAACAGTCTTGATGTACATGGTTACTCTTTGGGGAAATATTATTTTAGATCTTTAGAGCTTTATCCTTTTCTCAGAATAAAGTCCCAGTGGGTTTAAGAGTTATAGGAGAAGGCTAGGTGTGGTAGCTCTCTCCTGTAATCCCACCTTGGGGGCCGGAGATAAGAGAATCTCTTGAAACTAGGAGTTCAAGACCAGCTGGGTAGTGAGACCCTTTCTCTGCAAAAATAATAAAAATTATCTGAATGTGATGGTGCATGCCTGTAATCCCAGCAACTTGGAAAGCTGAAGTGGGAGGATTGCTTGAGCCTAGGAGTTTGATGATTACAGTGAATTATGATCATGTTGTATTCAGCCTAGGTGACAGAGTCTCTGGGATTTAACCTGATCTATTTTAGGTTAACACTTTTAGAATCTAGATATCTTGTTTTCAAAATGTGCAGTAATGGGAGAAAATATATGTACCACTTCAACATTGTTACATTGTAGGTACAGGGCAGTTACCTACTGAAACCTGTAAATGACCAAAGACTACTTTTGCATTACCAAAAAAACCCCACATACTTGTTGGAAGTAGTCTAGTATCAGTTAGGTTGCTTGGGAGAGGTACATAGAATAAACATTCTGGAGCCAGGTTGCCTGGATTTGAATCCTGGCTTCCCACTCTGACGTTGGACAACTTACTTAATTCTCTCTGTGCCACGATTTCCTCATCTATAAAGACAGGGATAATAATAATGGGCTTCATTTATTGTCTACTATAAGAAGGATTGGTTAATACACCAGCTTGATAATATGGCCCCAGTTTGTCTCTTGTACTATGTTTCCTATACCAATATATATTTATAATAAAGTTTAATTTACAAATTAAGTACAGTAAGAAATTAACAACCATAACTAATAATAAAATAGAATATGACAATTATAACAATATTCCAGCATCACTACTCCTACCCTTTGGAGCCATTATTAAGTAAGATAAGCATTGTTTGAATACAAGCCCTGTGACAGTAGATCTTTTTTTTTTTTTTTCTGTCTTAAGACAGAGTCTCATTATGTCACCCTCAGCAGAGTGCTGTGGCATCACGGTTCACAGCAGCCTCAAACGCTTGGGCTTAAGCCATTCTCTTGCCTCAGCCTCCCAGGTAGCTGGGACCACAGGCACCGACCCACCTCAACGCCTAGGTTTTTTTTGTTTGTTTGTTTGTTTTGTGTTTTTTTGCATTTTTTGGCCAGGGCTGGGTTTGAACCCACCACCTCCAGCATATGGGGCCGGTGCCCTACTTCCTTGAGCCACAGGCGCCACCCATCAATGCCCAGGTATTTTTTTGGTTGCAGTTGTCATTGTTTGGCAGGCCCAGGCTGGATTCAAACCCGCCAGCTCTGGTAGATGTGGCTGGCGCCCTAGCCGCTGAGCAACAGGCGCCGAGCCTGTGACAGTAGATCTGATAACCAAGACAGCTGCTAAGTGATTAACTGGCAAGTAGGATAACATATACAGCATAGATATGTTGGACAAAGAGATAATGCACATCCTAGGTAGGAGGGAGCAGGACAGTGCAAAATGTCATCATGCTACTCAAAGTGGCACACAACTTAAAACTTACAAATTGCTTATATCTGGAATGTTTCATTTAATGTTTTATAATAAAGTTTAAAATCTCTGACCAGAGATAACTGAAACCATGGAAAATGAAACCATAGATAAGGGGGGATTATTATATGTCAAATGGTTATAACGGCCAAAGACAAAAATAAAGCAAAGGAATGAAGGTAGGGTATGCCAAATTAGAGACTGCCAATTTACATTCAATGATGTAAGAAGGCTTGCTGATAAGTCACATTTGAGTAGCTACCTCAACAAAGTAATGAAGTTAACTATGCAGATTCTCAAAATGGCATTCTAAGCAGACAGAAAAGCCAAGCCAAAGGCCCTGAGATAGGCAAATGCCAGTGTGTTTGGAGTGGAGTAAGTTTAGGAAAAGTTACGTGGGAAGTGGCACAGTTTATTCTAGAGTCTTGTTCTTCAAAATGTAGTCCTCGAATTAGCAGCATTCATATCGTTATCTGAAAACATGCAGGATGTCTAATCCTAGCATTCTGGGAGGCTGAGGCAGAAGGATCCCTTGAGCTCAGGAGTTCCAAACCAGCCTGAACAACAGGAAGACCTTGCCTCTAGGGTGGCGCCTATGGCTAAGTGGGTAGGGCGCTGGCCCCATATACCAAGGGTGGCGGGCACCTGTAGTCCCAGCTACTCAGGAGGCTGAGGCAGGAGAATTGCCTGAGCCCAAGAATTGGATGTTGCTGTGAGCTGTGTGGCGCCACAGTACTCTACCGAGGGCTATAAAGTGAGACTCTATCTCTACACACACACACACACACAAAAAAAAAAACAAACAAAAAAACAAAACAAACAAAAAAAAAAAAACAGAAAAATTAGCTAGATGTCATGGCAAACACCTATAGTCCCAGCTACTTAGGAGGGTGAGTGGGTAGGATTGCTTGAACCCAGAAGTTTGAGGTTGCTGTGAGATAGGATGATGCCACATTACTCTAGCCTGGACAACAGTGAGACTTTATTTCAAAGAAAAAAAAGCGAGACCCTCGTCTCTAGAAAAAAAATACATAGCTCAGTGTTGCGGTGGGCACCTGCAATCCAACTACTCGGGGAAGTAAGAGGATTGCTTGAGCCCAAGAGTTTGAGATTGCTATGAGCTATGTATGATGGCATGGCACTCTACCAAGGATAACACAGTGAGACTCTGTGTCCAAAAATAATAATAATAATAAATAGCCTACTTTTGACCAGAAGTCTTACTGATAACATAAACAGTGAGTTAACACATATTTTGTATATTGTGTGTATTATTTGCTGTATTCTTAGAATAATGTAACCTAGAAAAAAAGAATTATTTAGAAAATCATCAGGAAGAGAAAATACAGTTAAAGTACTGTACTGTAGTTATCAATACTGTAAATTGATAACATCTGTTTACAAGATGAATTATCTGTCTGAAATCGTAGACTGGTGGCAGCTACAGCTGCAGACCTCAGTGTTCAGTACCTATCAACTAGTTCAACTTTTTCTTTTAATGTCATAATGTTTTTCTGCTTCATAGGATCATTTCCAGCATTGCTAGTGGCATTTCATGTGGGTCCCATGGTGTTATTCAATGCTTATGATATTGTACTAGAAACACAATGAAAAATATGGAGAACTGTGACAGATCACTTTTTGTATTGCAATATGCAATTTACTGGAGAGATGAACTGCTCACATGGTGATGATTAACATCACAGAGGGTTTTAAGCAGATACCACACTTACACTCAACCCAATGGCAACGGGAGGTGGCTATGAAATTATTACAGTAGTACAGTAATTAACTAAAGTTAATTTTATACAATTATGATTTTTAAAAATTTTTTGGAGACAGATTTTTGCTCTGTCACCCAAGCTAGAGTGCAGTAGCTTCAGACTCCTGGGCTCAAGCGTCCTTCTGCCTCAGTTTCCCACGTAGCTAGGATTATAGGTGTGTGCCACCACGCCTGGTTAATTTTTCTTATTTTTTTTTAAGAGATAAGATCTTGCTATGTTGCCCAGGGTGGTATTGAACTCCCAGGATCAAGTAATCCTCTTGCCTCAGCTTCCCGAATCGCTGTGATGGGTGAACCACTGTGCCTACCTTGCAGTTATGATTTAATACTGTATCTTTATGTTTCTTTTGGAATACAAATGGCATCATGAACAATCTGTGGTTGGATGTATAAGTTCTGATAAATTTTATCTTTTTATAATAGATTTCTATATATTTTATGGTAAATGATTAAATAAACTAGTATCTATATATTTTATGCAATCATGACAGAATCTTTCCTTAATTTGTTCGCTATTTCTAAGCTACGTACTTCATCTACAAATTTTTAAAAATCTCCAAAAATTTTTCTAATAATAGTTATTGAAAAAAATCTGCATATAGGCTCAGCCCCCGTGGCTTAGCGGCTACATACACCGGGGCCAGTAGGTTCAATCCCAGACCAGGCCTGCTAAACAACAATGACAACTACCAACAACAAAATAGCTGGGCGTTGTGGCAGGTGCCTGTAGTCTCAGCTACTTGGGAGGCTGAGGCAAGAGAATCGCTTAATCCCAAGAGTTTGAGGTTGCTGTGAGCTGTGAAAAAAAAGAAAGAAACTCTGCTGCTGTGATTTCAAAATAAAAAGTTAAAAAGATCCTATGTTTGTGTTCACTGCTAACTACTGTATGGTGGATAAGTTACATAACCAGTATGACATAAAATAAGCCGTCTGGTTTATCTAACTCACAGGTGTAAAGCTCAGGTGAGGTTTTAACTGTAAAAGCTCAGGTGAGGTTTTAACTGTAAAACAAATGTAAGATACCATTAATATTATTATTATAGGTTACATTGAAGAGAACTCTTTATGTCCTTTTGTGATTTTGCCAATAAAAGCAATAAACCTGGTTTTCTCTAAGAGGTAGAATTTACCAAAAAGGCCTCTGTCTTTTCCACATTCATCAATTTTTTTCATCTTTTCAGCTTTTCAGAATGCCTTCCGAGCTCAGGGACCCCTGGCTATGCTGGAGCACTTTGATACTATCTACAGCATTTTACAGTAAGTGAAATAACCAGCTGGTACTTTACAAAGAACTGGTGGTTATTCATCCCAACTTTGCATGTTAGACCTGAAATTCCAAATTATAGGTTCAGTAATAAATGCTTCTGGGTGCTGATACCTCTACTGATTAGCATTTACCCAACTTTCCACCATATTTATTCAGTTGAACAATTTCACCTATATTTTTATGCATTAAATTCTTCAGATTAAATATGATCTGTTAGAATGGGGTCTACAATCTCCTTCCTTTTTCATCTCCACACTTTCTTTCCCTCGTAGTCATTTTCGAAGTATAGATCCTGGCCTCAAAGAAGATACTTTGGAATTCCTGATAAAAGGTGTTTATGGGTCAAGAGGGCAGGGGATGGAAGATGTTTGTTGTTGTTTCTTGTTTATTGTCTCCTGTATTTTATCAGCCACATGATGATATCAAGGCTGTTGTGATTCAGTTGGTTTGGCTAAGCCCAGGGACCTTTGACCTATTAAGGTCTGTAATCTTGGTGGACAATACAGAGTTATGTATGTTCACTGTAAGGGCAGACCAACAAGAACTTTTTCCTACTTTTGAGCTACCTCTTTTTAATAGGGGTGTTCTTCCAGTTGCCAGGAAGAAACAGTGGTAACTGGAGTGAAAGAGTAGGAACAGGGCATGTTCAAGGTATGGTCAAGGGTTCCAAAGGACTTAGTTTATGTTATGGCCACTGAGAGATGAAACACAGATCTTTGGTAATCTGATGGCTGCAAGAGCTGGGTGTTTTGAATTTGGGGTATATGAAGAAAGTGAATGACACTGACTCCCAGATTCTATCACTCCTAGTGGTATCCCGCCACTCCCAGGAACTTCCAGCCATCCTAGATGATACAACCTTGAGTATATCAGACAGGAACGCCCATCTAAATGCCCTCAAAATGAACTGTTATGCTCTGATACGCCTCTTGGAATCCTTTGAGACCATGACTAGCCAGACAAGCCTCACAGACCTGGACCTTGGTGGGAAGGTAAGTTGGAATTTCTGGCCCACTTTATAGGGGTCCAGGGGGATAGGGAGTTAATGGGAAAGAGGGAATCCAATGCCTCTGAGAATCCTTTCTGTCTTCATTTAGGGTTTAGGAGGAAGTATTCAAAAATATCACAGCATTTCCTTCCCTTACAAGTACCATTTTGGATCTTATAGTACTTCTCCTGTATTACCTTCTACCTTGTCTTGATACTGGGTAGTCTGGGCACTCAGGCTGGCAGAGCTTGACACTCTTTGTTTCCTTACTTTTTCCTAAAGGGATACATGATCTTTTTTAGGGTAAGAAAGCCCGGACCAAGGCAGCCCATGGCTCTGACTGGGAGGAAGAGAGACAACCAATTCTTCAGCTTCTAACACAGTTACTCCAGTTGGACATTCGCCACCTGTGGAACCACTCAGTAATTGAAGAGGAATTTGTCAGGTAGGTGGTTGGCTGTAGATCATACTGAGCTTTGAGGAATGAGGGCTCTATTGTTAGATATGCCTTTTAAATGTTTCATTTCATGCCTCAGTCTTCTCTGTAATACATAAAAATATGATCATAACATGGAGTTGTTAGGAATTAGATAATTGAATGTTAGAAGTTGATGTGAATTTGTCATTAATTAGTCATGAAACAGTATTTATTAAGAATCTTATAGGTGTGTAACTGGCATCATCATAGGTACTGGAAATAAATTTCCATCCTCTTGCAGTTTGTATCATAGAGTAGAAGGCAATTTAAAAACAAGTAAAATAGGCTGGGTGTGGTGGCTCACACCTGTAATCCTAGCACTCTGGGGGGCCAAGGTAGGTGGATTGCCTGAGCTCACAGGTTGGAGACCAGTCTGAGCCAGAGAAAGACCTTGTCTCTAAAAATATATAGCCACATGTTGTAGCAGGTGCCTGTAGTCCCAGCTACTTGGGAGGCTGAGGCAAGAGCATTGCCTAAGTCCAAGAGTTTGAGGTTGCTATGAGTTGTGATGCCACAGCACTCTACTCAGGGTGACAAAGTGAGACTCTATCTGAAAAAAAAAAAAAAAAAAGTAAAATATGTTTTATGGTTTATGGAATAAAATAGAGAAGGGGGATGGGAAGCTTGATGAGAAAGGGTTGTGATTTTAAATCAGCTGTTCTAGTGTGACCTTTCTGAGATTTACACAAAACGCCCAAAGGACGTGAATGAGAGCTATGAGAATATCTGGAGGAATAGCAAGGGCAAAGAAAAAGAATGGCATGTGCAGAGACTCCAAGGAGGAAATGTGTCTAGCATGTATAAGCAAGGAGGCCAGAGAGATGGGAGTCAAGAGAGTGTGAGAGGGGTAGGTTGTCAGGTCAAGGTAGTAGTAGAAGCCAAATAGGAGATATAGGTAAGCACCATCATAGCAACTTTGACATTTTCTTAGAGTGAAATGGGGCCAGTGGGAGGTTACAAGGTGATCTGACTTGTACTTTAACGGGGTCTTCCTGAGTATTGTACTGAAATAGACTATGGAGGGAACAGGGGAAGCAAGAGACCAGAGAAGAAGCTAGCTGTTCTAATAACTCAGCAAGAGATTATGGCTACTTAGACTGAGGAGTGACAGTGAAGATGGAAAGAATTGGGGCGGCGCTTGTGGCTCAGTGGGTAGGGCACTGGCCCATGTACTGAGGGTGGTGGGTGCCTGTAATCCCAGCTATTTGGGAGGATAAGGCAAGAGAATCACCTAAGCCTAGGAAATTGGAGGTTATGACGCCACAGTACTCTATCTAACGAGGGTTAGACAAAATGAGACTCTGTCTCAAAAAAAAAAAGAAGATGGAAAGAATTGGTTGGCTTCTGTATTTCTTTTTCTTTTTCTTTTTTTTTTTTTTGCAGTTTTTGGCTGGGACTGGGTTTGAACCCGCCACCTCCAGCATATGGGGCTGGCACTCTACTCCTTTGAGCCACAGGCGCCACCCTGTACTTCTTTTTTTCTTAAGCTAGAGCTTACAGGATTTGCTAACATTAGGAGTGAGGTGTGAGAAAGAGTACAGTCAAGGAGGACTCACTCAGGGTTTTGGCATTTAGAAGGCTGAGCATTTAGAAGGTTGGAGTTATGGTAACTGAGATATGGAGAAGGCCATGAGTACGTTTTTAGGTGGAACCTGAGAAATTCTGTTTTGGACATACAAAGTTTAAGGTGCTTATTAGACATCCAAATAAAGTTGTCAGATTCAGCTGTTGAATTTACAGATCTGGAGTTCAGGAGAGCAATCTGGGCTAGAGATACACATTCGGAAATAACGTGGTACTTAAAGCTGTGAGACTGAAATTACAAAATCAGCAAGTGTAACAAGAAGAGAGCAGAAATCCAAAGACTGGTATCCTAGGACACCCTGGCATTAGGAGGGCAAGGAAATGATAAGCAACCAGCCAAAGAAATGTAAAAGGGAGTCTGGTATCCTGGAAGCCAAATGAAGCCTGTTTTCAAGGAGAATATGAATGATCAACCATATCAAATGTAACTGAAAGGTCAATTAACATAAAGATTGAATTGGATATTATACAGTATTTATGCAGTGAGAAGTCATTAGTGACTTTGTCCTATCTTTGTTCATATTCATATTCTTTGTCAGCATGATAACTGGTTGAAAGTTAGTAATCTAGAAGGAATGAGTACCTATTTGGGGTCAGCAAAGCAACTGGGTATAGAAAGTAATAGAATGAAGAAAACTAGAAAACCCTGACTTTGGGATAGTAGGGATAGAGTGAATGAGGCAGGGCCCTCATATGATTGAATCCAGAGAGCTGATTTTATCATCTTAAACTCTTTTCATTCTCAGTTTGCTAACTGGCTGTTGCTACCGCCTTCTGGAGAATCCCACCATTAGTCACCAGAAGAACCGCCATATCCGGGAAGCCATAACACACCTACTTGGTGTGGCCTTGACGCGTTATAACCATATGCTCAGTAAGTTATTCCTCTACTGTGCCCCCCCTTTTCATTTTGCCCATAATTACTCATGTTTAATACATCCACAGGTGCCACTGTGAAGATCATCCAGATGCTGCAGCACTTTGAACACCTGGCACCTGTACTAGTGGCAGCTGTGAGTCTGTGGGCAACTGATTATGGAATGAAGAGCATAGTGGGAGAGATTGTAAGGTGACTCTTCCTTCTCAAAGATTCTAATTCTTATTTTCCTCAAGTAAGGGATAAGGAAAAATTACAAATGTATATAATTTCTGTGCAACAATAGATCCCTTGAGATATTAGACACCTTCCCTTCCCTTACTGGGAACTGAATAATTGAGCTATCTGCTATGATTGTGTTTTCTTCCATGCCTAGAGAGATTGGACAGAAGTGTCCCCAGGAGCTGAGTCGGGACCCTTCTGGGGCAAAAGGCTTTGCAGCCTTCCTGACAGAACTAGCAGAACGTGTCCCAGCTATCCTGATGTCCAGTATGTGCATTTTGCTAGATCATCTGGATGGAGAGGTATGGTCTGCAGTGGATCTCTGAGGTTTTTCTGGGAGTTTTAAGTCCATTGTTGAAAGGCTATTTCTTAACAGAATAAGAAAGTAGCTTTCACATGAAGACTAGTTGTCTAGCTTTACATTGTGGCAGTACTTTCCTGTAGAGAAGTATATCAAATTTATTGAATAAGGAGCCCTTTATTAGTCTCATTTCAATGTCACATTGGTTTTATCCAGTTCTGGTAGGGGAGATGACAGTTCCACAACTTAAGTCTAATAAGAGTGATTTGGCTTTGATTCTGAGTCCTGCCTATTCTTGAGGGTGAAGCCTCTTCCTACTGACATGCCTTGCTTTCTGCAAAGAGCTTTCTCAAATCAATCCATGTCATCTCTCTCAAATCCCTCTCATCTCTGAATGCTACCCTGGATGCTTCCCAAACTGATAAACATGTTGAGGTGAATGCTGAGGACAAGGATAGTTCACTTCTTTATCTACTTTAACTTCCTGTGAAAGGCCCTATTCTCTGGTTCTCTTGGACTGGCAAAAACTCGAAGCCCTGTTCTCTACCACATTACTAATGGACTTGCTTGGTATCCTACTGTTGATTTTTGCTTTTCTGTGTCTCATTTTTTGTCAATAAAAATGTGGGAGGGAGAGTGAGAGGAAACAGGGATGTTTATTATTAGTAAGGATCAAAGGCTTTGATACATCAGATGAGGGGTAGTAATAAATGCTTTTTAAGTTTGTGTTGGTGGATGGACATGATTTGATTTTACTTTATTTTTTGTTGATAGTTGCATAATTTATTTTTTTTTATTAAATCATAAACACATAGATCATGTATACACTAATGCATTTATGGGGTACAAAGTGCTAATTTCATATAGAATTAGGAGTGTTTACATCACACTGGTTAATATATACCTCATCTCGTTTACTTAATTATTATGTTAAGACATGTATACTCTATGCTAATAGATCCGACATGTACCCTTACTTTATGCACCATGGGTATGATTCCACCATTCACCCTCCCTTGATCTGACCTCCTCCCTCCCCTCCTTTATCCTGGGCCGTAGTTGTGATCTATTCTTCATATGAAAGTGTGAGTGATGGTGAATTGTTTTCATAATAGTACTGAGTACACTGGACATTTTTTCTTCCATTCTTGAGATACTTTACTAAGTAGTATATGTTCCAGCTCCATCCATGTAACTGTAAAAGAGGTAAAGTCTCACATCTTTTTTAAGGCTCCATAATATTTCATGGTATACATAATACCACAATTTATTAATCCATTCATGGGTCGATGGGTACTTGGGCTTCTTCCATGACTTGGCTATTATGAATTGAGATGCAGTGAACAATCTGGTGCAAATATCTTTGTTATAAAGTGATTTTGGTCTTTTGGATATACACCTAGTAGAGGAATTGCAGGATCAAACGGCAGGTCTACTTTTAGATCCCTGAGTATTCTCCATACTTCTTTCCAAAAGGGACGCATTAACTTGCACTCCCAAAAGGGACATATTAGCAGTGCACATCTTTTACATTTACATGGATGGAGCTGGAACGTATCCTACTTATCTCAAGAATGGAAGAAAAAGTATCCAATGTACTCAATACTATTATGAAATCAATTTGCAATCACTCACACTTTCATATGAAGAATAGATTACAACTATGGCCCAAGATGAAGGAGG